>JARFOD010139657.1:0-13195 GCA_031763545.1 Mopalia muscosa
TTTAAAATAACACTTTGTCTAAATACACTGCTAGTAACCATATTGTTTTATTTTACATGTACTATATATACAGCATGATGGTTTAATAAACCGAAATATTGAAACTTAACATGCGTATCTTCTCGTTTCTCGGAGTTGTGACTTTGGTCTAGAATTATATAGAGTAGGTACAATTTTTATGAATAATATCATCCAGTTGGAACTCAACATCATAATTATTTTCATGAAGTGCTTATTTTACTAGTTTAGATGGTCTTTAATCCCCATTGGCACAATTTCTAGGGCTCTTTGTTTTTTTGAGAAGCTTGTGTATGATATTTTCTCTGGTAATCTGTCCCTCTCTGCATTTGGTGCAATGTCTTTTTAGTCATAGGAGACTCCCACTGTTTCCATTTTTCGTTATATAGAGAGCTCAGGGTCATTATTTAGCCTGTGAATTGTTGATAAAGCATGTCCCTTTGAATTTCTGGCAACATTTACATTTATTGACAATGAATCACTCTGTGAGCAGCTAATCACTTTGTACTTTTGTATGTCTGTCAGCATTTTAACTCAAAACTCCAAACAGGACCGATAAAAGTATGTGCCAAGGGTTTTCGCTCAACGAAAGTTTGGAATGGAGCTGTGGGGCCAAACATTAACATAACGGATTATGGCACATCAATGGTCTTCTTGTGGCAGCAATCAGAAGTTGTCTGATTTTCCTGTGTGTAGCTGTGATTTTATAGTAGCTATATAAGTACGAACGGTAACATTTTATTATACGATTTTCCTTAAATATTCTTTCTTGGCATTCAACACGTCGTGATATCTAGACCCAGAAGCGCCATTTTTGGGTTTATACATTAGGACAAAAAAATAATGCTTGAGATTTAAAAAAAAAAAATTGGTATAATAGTTTAACACTATACCAAGTCTAAATATAATGATAACCATACTCACAAGAATTACGTTTTGAACTTTTTCCACAATTTTATATTGATTACGACGTCAAATATATTTTAGACAAAGAAACAAAGGTTTGAAATTTCCAAATAGTTTAAATGTTCTCGGTATCTCTCCAAGTAAATTTACGTCAAATAGTCGAAGGAAAACAAATATGTGGGTGCTTTGGCGTCGTTATGTGTAATCTGGGATTACAATAGACATGGATATGTAGCTCGGCGTAATCTAGTCCCAATCCATTTAGATACTCTGGATTGTTCTCATTTTCTAAAAGATTCCGGAATTCTGCTGTGACTGACAGTTGTCTATGCGCATGTACATTACTCATGGTGTTTAAAAGTTCCTGTGAGTCTCATTCCTTCATTAGTTTTGTATGTTTCATTATTCCACATCAACGCATAAACAAATTATATATATGGGCTGTAAATATTTCTGAACGAGCATTACTGCACTAGCATTAACATCTCTTTAAGAGGGTAAAGAAAAAACTGTCTTAGTGGTTTCAGACACCAACAAAGAGTCCTGATCGCCATTTTTACCTACAATCGGCAACCATTTGTTTAACCACGACAAGGTGTTTCTTTATTACCATATACTATATTGTTATCGCAGGTTTATATGATCCAATATTAAATCGTCTTTCGACCGAAATGTAACTTTTTCGACGCCTAATCATACTTTCTACAGAGTTAAAGCTAGTACTGAAGCCTTTTTGTGGCCGATAGCAGCTGTAAAATGGAAATATTAAAGAGTGCAATCAAGTTATTTTCGCTTCACACACTGTCTTGTTAGTTTGCAAACCAGTAAAGCATCTCGCCAGTCCCACTCACATTCAGAACATGCTTATATCATCGGGAACATACCCAACAGGTAGGAGTGAGCAACAAACCAACCACCAGGACAAATGATAACACAACCACTTCGATGTACAAGAATGCTCGACAACATGATCTTAATCAAACAGAGGAAACGTGTAAAATCCATTAGTTCCACTGATAATTTTAACATAGTACATAAGTAGTGCAACTCCGAAGAATGAAAGACTCATTTTGACTGAATATTTCGGCTTTATTTTGCCATCGCCAGCAGTGAACATAGTAGCGACTTGTACAAGAATATATAGGAATTATAAAAGAAGTCAGACAATTATTCAAACAAACATACATTGCAAAATTATAAAGATATTAAAACAAATCTTATCCTGTTGTTACTAGCTAAAGCACATACTCTGACATTTATAAAAACAATTTTGGTAGCTTCCTAGAGAGACGGAATATGTAGTTATCGAAACAACACTAAGTCTTTACTGGCTTTAAATTCATGGTTTAACCTGGGCTTTAATCCACGTATGGAGAGAGTTTCTTTGAACAAAAGAACTGACCAGTGGTTTGCTGTGTCAATAACACTGGTATTGGCAAGGATTACATCACATAGATCAATGGGGAGTTTATCATTTAACATATCAGGCAGATTTAGGAGGTCATGAATATGATGAAAATCTTTACAGGTCTTAATATGGTTGTATATTTCAGAGTTTGAGATTGGTTTAGAATGTTCTTTACTTCGCGTGATTAAATGTCTGTCAGTTTTTACTATATAATCAGTCGTTGTAAACTTCTCTCCTAGCGGCTATTCGCGATCGTCCACAAGTTTATAGCCTAACCAATAAGCATTACCTTTATTGCTCAGAAATAACAGTTGTACAGGGCCACAGAAACGGAAAATATTCCGTAGCCTAAGAGTTAAAATGCAACTTGTTTCCTAATTCAGAATGAGCTGGAGGCTTCCATTGGTCATAGTGTTTGTATGGTTTCCTGGGGGAATTAAAATAATTTTTAAATTGTGTTTGAATAATAAAAAAGGAAAGCGGATGTCAGTTATGGCAATGCAATTTAATTGAAATAGTAGGGCATGTTTACGGTATATCAGAGGTAAAACCTCACGATTATTTGAGAAATTCTGGAGGTTAATTTTGTAATATCCGCCAAGCAGATTTTAAACCATATAAGAAATTAATTTTTTAGCATGACTGAAATATGTTATAAAATAGAGCTAAATATTTTCAACCAAAAACTTTTGCTATCGTCAGTTAGTCATTTATTGAAAACAAAAGTTTTACGTTTCTTCCAATCAGTTTTCAAAAGCGATGTATCAAATTATGTTTAAAAAAAGCAAATCGAATAAAAGAAAATAATGCTGTAGCATGACTGAAACGTGTTATAAAATAGAGCTAAACATTTTCAACCCAAACCCTTTGTTATCCTCACTTATTCATTCATTGAATCTAACTATACATGTTATGTACCGTCTTTTAAAACGGCAAATCGAATATTGAGTCGTGAATAAACCAGTTTATTTCCAAACACAGCTAGTTCTAGCGTTTCAAGTTTAATATCGTTGATGCAGGTCATATGTGTGTTTGTTCATTTATTTGATTTGGGTTTATCGTCGTGTTCATACGTATTTCACTCATAATTATGGCGACGGACTGTACCCTTTTCACTCTGTACGGGAAACTGAAAGGAAATGTCATGAAAATCCTTTGCCACGTTAGACGTCCTCATATCCTTAAGCCTTGAGACGACGTACCTATAACACTGAACCACAGCCGATGACAGGTAATATTTTGGAGTGGAAGGCCCTTTATCTAATAGTTGCATAATGATCATAATAAAACGCTTTTAGTTTATTTGCTACACTTGATTTAACTGTCTTCTTTATTTAACAAAATTCTGAACACTGAAAATGAACGAAAGTATGAGATATCTGCATAAACCACGCGATGCAAAGCCTTTAACATTACCGTCGTTAATAGGCGAATCCGGTGGCTAGGGGTAATGGGCTGTTGCATATACGGCTAGTCAATTTAGACATCTGAGATTGGCATCTACTTCGCTTTGAAATATCTGACTTATGGTATAAATGTTGCACATTTAAGTCTTCAATATTTCGGTTTATTTTAAAATAAACTTTTAAATGATAAATATTGAATCACCATTGTATCCATCTGTATCTTTTATTGGAGTTGTATGTTTACTCTACTTAGTATGAATATATAGTTGATGAAATCTGTTAAATGTTATTGAAAACCGAATTTAAACTAAACCAGAATTGGTGACGGGGTAACGTTTCTACCAGGCAGTATTTCGAAGGGGCGTAACTCTATTGAATAGTCTTACGACACACCAAAACCGTTTTACTTCACAGCAATCGATAGGGCTCGAGTTTTTCGTTTTCGTTTTCGTTTTCACTCCAAATTAAACAGAAAAGGGTAAAGAAGTAGTGGCGTTTAAACGTTTAAATTCCCGCCAATATGTGGGGCCACAAATGCCACAGACCAGCAAATAGAAGAAGGGCAAAAGAAGATGATCTGGGTGTATCTTACTGTCAACGTCTCGACATATAGGAAGTAGAATCGATTATATTTTAGAATGATCAGCCGCTAGTCTTACTGTATCACCACTAAGTCAAGTATTAACTGTTCGCTTAACAATGAGGTCAGATGTTTGATTACAAACAGCGTGAAGGTCACATTAATTTAGATCCAGGTACCGTCATTACGCAGCGTAGGGACGGCACAGCTCTATCAACGCCTGTTTGGGGATAGTGCTTTTTTATCCAAACTACATCCAAAGTAAACCCGTGAAAACGGAAACAACGCAACGATTAGTCGATTGACCTAAAGCTTGAATTTAGAGCTCCATACCCATACTCCTCTCTTACCGATTGCATATAATCCAAAACTTTCTGTAGCAGCCAGCTATCGAAGTTCTTCCGCTATCCTTGTTTGTATAGCCAACATAAGATCACTTGAATCGAAATTCCAACTGAAATGGTTACCGCAGCTGATATAAATTACATGGTTCATCAACGCTTAAAGCAATGTTCCTGGCTGTGATAACCCCTATATCCCTGGAAAGGTTACCATTAAATATACTTAAATATGATATCGACTTATCGTTTCTTCATCTTAAAATAACACGTTAGGGTTACAAGTATATACCTACCCCCGACCATTTGTAGCCGACATTTTGAGCGTGGCCGACCATATTCATGACGTCACGCGACTTGTGTGTTTCGAATTAAGAGCATGTGTTAACGGTCAAAAGTAAACTCTGCTATAAACTCTACACCCTAGTGTGACAAGAAAGATATTTGATTGGTCAATATTTGTGGAGCTCTTCTGTTAAGTAATAAGACACGGCCGTGCGGATGAATATGACTGTAGTTTAAGCAATACCCAATGTTTAATATCCAATTATGAAATGGATATAGCTCCATTAGAAAATTAGTGAGCATAATTCATCACAAGAAATGTTGCTCGTTTCACCTGTATGCATTTATTGCAGAGAGGAGCATCGCTTAAAGGTTCGAATTCTTGACGAAAGAGAAGAGTTTTATCTCTTGTTTATCATGTCTTTGCATTCAAACATTACAATGAGGATATTAGCTAAAAATTATATACAATCCAAATAAAACAGGAATTGCATTTTAATTATATCTAACTTTTGGATGAGTCTTCATGATAAGATATTCGATTTCGGACAGACGGATGGACCGACCGGCAAATAAAATATCCATGACGAAAAGCATCAGTTGTTATATACCTAAGTGAACCACGTTCGGACCTCTTTACTGTCTAGTGACTACATAAAGTACTGAGCCACCATAACTAAGAAATCTACACCGCCATAGCTAAGCGCTCCCAGCGTATACTGTTTCAAATGTCTCATATACCATTACTGTATTAGGTTACGCGAATCATATAGGAGGCTTGGCTGAATGGTCACACTTGTGTAACCAGATACTTCTATTATCTTCTTATTTGTGTTGATTTTAATGACATGTTTTTAAACTTTTTTAACAAAGATTGCTTAATTTTTCGTATCAAGTATACTTATTGACTAGTCCGTCGTCATTTTATTTTTTCAAAATGACAAAAATGTTGAGGGTGGTTGGAAGGAGCATCCTGTTGCCCTAGTGCTCTCAGAGTAAAAGGGGACAGGAATCGGATTTGTCTGGGATGTCTTTGTATTGTGTCTTAAGTGTGTTTTAGGGTTGGGTTTCTTTACCCATTGGGCTGGCCCACCACCGTGTGAATGAAACAACCTCAACTACAGCGTTAAACCTTACTCAAAGAAACAAACCAAAAACATTAGTCACTTAGGAACTTCGAAATACTCCTTCCACAAAACGAAGTAGTAAAATTTACACTTTTCTTTTTTTAATTTCTGTTTTGTCATTCCTTCAATATTTTTTCTGTTTTGTCATTCCTTCAATATTTTTCTTATTTGGTTCTTTTCTTTTTAAATCACATCTTGAAAAATTAACAATTTTTATTATAATCACCTCACTAGAAATCATGCAGCTTCCATGCAGTATTGATACAGCCCTAGACACACTACATTGTTTTTCATTTTTGTCCAAAAATTGGACCCTTTCAAAGTTTTTCCGCAGTTTAGCATAAAGTAAATAAAACAGATAAACAGATAGTGCCGCTAGATTGTTCGTTTTTTTTAATACTTGCTTAAGGCTCCTGGTGGTATTTCCGGACATAACATGAACAGATATACTCAGGGCTTGTGACCTAAAAACACAAATGCTAACCCAAGCAAGAGCCGTACTTATAGCATTTATCCGTTGAATATTTAAAAAAAAAACTTATACATGTCTAAGAAAAGACACATTTAAAGTCAAACTGCCATGATTAACCGATGTTGCCTCTGTTAGCCGATTAAGCCATTTTTAACCGATGTTTCCACTTTTAAATGATGTTGCCACTATAAACCAATGTTGCCACTATTAACCAATGTGGCCATTATAACCTATGTTGCCAATATTAACCTATGATGCCACTATTAACCAATGTTGCCACTATTAACCGATGTGGCCATTATAACCTATGTTGCCAATATTAACCTATGTTGCCACTATTCACCAATGTTGCCGCTATTCACCGATGTTGCCATTTTAACCAATGTTGCCATTATTACCTGATGTTGCCATTATAGCCCATGTTGTCATTATTTACCAATGTTACCACTATTTACTGATCTTGTCCTTTTTTACCGATGTTGCCATTATTAACTGATCTTACCACTATTCACTGATGTTACCGATATTTACCGATATTGCAACTTAATAACCTATGTTACCGGTATTTACCAATGTTGCCATTATAGCCTATGTTGTCACTATTTACCAATGTTACCACTCTTAACCGATATTGCCACTCTTAACCGATATTGCCGCTATTCACCGATGTTGCCACTATTCACTGATGTTGCGACTATTAACCGATGTTGCCAATCTTAACCGATGTTGCCACCATTCACCGATGTTGCCAATCTTAACTGATATTGCCACTATTCACCGATGTTGTCACTATTACCTGATGTGGCCATTATAACCTATGTTGTCACTATTTACCAATGTTACCACTATTCACCGATGTTGCCGCTATTCACCGATGTTGCCGCTATTCACCGATGTTGCCATTATAACCAATGTTGCCATTATTACCTGATGTTGCCATTATAGCCTATGTTGTCACTATTTACCAATGTTATCATTATTAACCGATGTTGCAACTATTTATCGATGCTGCTCCTATTTACCGATGTTGCCACTATTAACTGATCTTACCACTATTCACTGATCTTACCACTATTCACCGATGTTACCGCTATTTACCAATATTACCGTTATTTATCAATGTTACCGCTATTCACCGATGTTGCCAATCTTAACCGATGTTGCCACTATAACCTGACATTGCCACTATTCACCGATGTTGCCATTATAACCTATGTTGCCACTATTACCTGATGTTGTCCCTTTTTACCGATGTTGTCACTATTTACCGATATTGCCACTATTTACCGATGTTGCCACTATTTACCGATGTTGCCACTATTAACCGATGTTACCGTTATTTACCGATGTTGCCACTATTTACCGATGGTGCCACTATTTACCGATGGTGCCACTATTAAGCGATGTTGCCACTATTTACCGATGTTGCTACTATTAACCGATGTTGCCACTATTTACCGATGTTACCACTATTCACGGATGTTGGCACTATTAACCGATGTTGTCACTATTAACCGATGTTGCCACTATTTACCGATGTTACCACTATTTACCGATGCTGCTACTATTCACAGATGTTGCCACTATTAACCGATGTTGCCACTATTTACCGATGTTACCACTATTTACCGATGCTGCTACTATTTACGGATGTTACCACTATTTACCGATGCTGCTACTATTTACCGATGTTACCACTATTTACCGATGCTGCTACTATTTACGGATGTTGCCACTATTGACCAATGTCGCCAATATTTACCGATGTTGCCATTATTAACCGATGTTGTCACGATTAACCGATGTTGCCACTATTTACCGATGTTGCCAATATTTACAGATGTTGCCAATATTTACCGATGTTGCCGATCGATCAATCAATCAATCAACCAACAGATCAATCAATGAAAAAATTAAATAATAATCAAATATGCCTTCCAACCAACTAATAACCCACCAATAAAACCTGCCAACCAACCAAACTACATGTACAAATCAACCAATCGTCTAAGTTTCCCTTATACCTGGACAAACGGCTCTTCTCTATCTTATACAAGGTGGTTTTTCTCGGCCGTTTGAGCTACCTTTCGATTGAAATAACCTCAGGTAAAAATTATCAATCCAAGTTTGTCCAATTTCAGATAACTGTAAATGCTCTCCTTTTTTATTTGCAAAAGACTACCATATCGTTAGGTATATTGAAAGGTAGATAAGAACAACAATCGATTTTGATTTGAAGATTCAGCCTGGCCTTGTCTCCGTAATAGATCATTTCTTATTTGAAACAAAGATGGACAAGGATACTAAAATTTGTATGATTTCTTAGAAAGTATCTCACTATGGTCAATACTTTTTCATACACCATTACTGTCGGCGAGTTTTTGTGAAAAAAGTAGTACATAACTAATAGAGTGGCGCTTAATGGTTCTTAACCAATATTAGTGAGTTCTATTGATGGGTTTATTGATAGGTCTTTAACGTCTCGTCAAATGATAAATGAGGAGTTTGTGCCACCCGTTGTTATCTTTAGATGGTTTTGTGGAACAACTGAGTGGCTTCCTATCTGTTGCAGCGATATAAGGGTTGGATTTGATAATCGTGAGAAAAAAAAAAAAACAACAAACGTCGATGAATAGATCTTCAATGCAGGGACCACCTTTCAACTAGTAACACATTTGTGTTTCGTTTGGATCTAAGTATTTAACATATAATGCGGGGTACTGCGGGCCATATGGCAGTTTATGGACTGGTCAGTCACCCACAAAAAGTTATATGGACCAAGGCGGAGCTGAGATACATATCAGTTTTTGTGAGTGACTGACCAGGCCATAAAATACCATTTGGTCCCCTGAATTATCTTTAATATTATACCGAATTTCCGAAATTCTCTGTAATTTTTAACTAATGAGAGAAGCAAATTTCTCCGTTATAGCGCGGAATGGTATTCCAGTGTTTACAGTGCCCGAGTACTGCCACGGGAAGCAACTCAAAAACACAGCGGGCCAATTTAATGTTGCGATATTTATCGAGACATGCCTGGATCTCTCCCAGTTGGGAAACGCCCCTCTATGAGTACAGGACCTAATGCTTTGGGGAACTGTCACATAATTGCTCCATTTGTATGAAGGACTTTTCAGGCGATTTAAATGAATATTTACTTTACTCGTTGAAACTTTCATGGAGGTATGACTTTAATGGTATGGATGAATAAGCTCAATGATACAGTTCTAACATGTTGTTCGTGTAAAGCGAAGTCATGGTCACGAGTGTCGTGATGAACTATCAAAACCTGCATGTACTCACATTCATATCTGAGTTATATGTTATACGTTGAAAGATGTTTGCCGTATGTGTGCAATCTAATGTAACGGACAATCGTCAAGTGTGGAAGAACTTAAGGAAGCTCTATTATGCAAGGGTTCCTTTCTCTGAAAAAAAAACACAGAAAACTGAAAAGGCAGTACCCGCTGATTTCATTTCCGAAATACCACATGTTCCGGCGAAACAATGACTTTGCAACAACAGCTGAGTGTTTTGTTAAGTAATGCTGTGGTTTGCGGTTGTTTCAGGAGGAGTGCTGAAGTGTAGGCAGGTTAACAGTTAGATCCTATCGGCTTATGTACACGCTTAATGATGCATTTCATAAATCGATGTAGTGTCAGTGTACCCGTAATACAGGGAGGAGAGGGGTGACGTTTAGGACAATTTCAGCATAACGAACGAACTAACACATCACAAAAAGTGATCGGTGTTAAACGCTCTACTCGCGGGTGATTCATTCTAAAAATTGACGGCGATAGGCTCTGGACAACAATTCTAGTTATACTAGCGCAGCCATAAGTGCAAAGTGCCTTGCTATGATGGAAAATTTAGGTTTCTTCCGTGTCACTATAACATGTCACTATAACATGTCACTATAACATGTCACTATAACAATGCTTTAACATCTTCCTCGGACCATAGAGCTGTGTTGTTTAGAAACAGATCATCAACAGATCCTATGCTTAATAATTTAATAAGTACAGACTTGTTTACGTTTTTGCCAGACGTTACCGGTTTTAAACACCCACACCCATCATCAGTTGTGCTTTTATGATTCTCACATTTATTATGTACAGCCACAGGCAGCATTTCATTGAACAGCTGTAAAATGCATGTGTCCGAAGAAAACTTGTACCATGGGAGACAACTCCATAATGTATGTAACAACCTCTTGATCGCTTGGCATAGGTTTGTTTCTTTTCATAACGGATATTCTGGCCCGCTTAAAGAGTGTTTAATTTTTATATGTTATATAAAATGTGAAAAAATCAGTTCTGTAGATATAATAACAGTCGAAGATTAGGCATTGTTCCAAGTACGGTACACTGCAAAATGAAAGCAGAAAAAACGGATAAAATGTATTTTTGATCTATTTTACGACAAGTTGACTGACCTCTTTCATGCTCAATTTTCTGAAGCAATTGTGTCATTTTTTGTTTTACAATTTGTTAATAACATCGAATAGACCCTTTCTATGTATGTTTCGGAAATGAAAATGTATATATATTGTGAAATAAACCAGCTTTTCTGGAACATTGACCGCTGAGCTGACCGTATTAAATGTTAGGTGAATTCCTTTCAAGCTGTGATAAATCTCTTCATAGAGCTCCTTCATAAGCGTTTTATAGACTGATGACTATCAGTTACTTGGGCTATACAATTCCAAAATAACTTCAATGTCTAGTTCACGGAACCCAGAAATCTTGAATAATCGTCGATAGATTTGTGACTCATAGTCTCTTTGACTATACTGTGTCAAGATATCTGCAATTCTTCCTCACGGAACTCTTGAGTAAATGTCTATAGACCGGCAGCTCATTGTTCCTGTTGGAAATTTTGGATATACATTGTATATCTGCAATGTATAGCTCATAGAACCAGGACTTTCGAATAAGTGTCTATAGACTCTGACTCAAAGTTCCTTGAGCAATCGAATGCCAAGATATTTGCAAGGTCTAGCTAACGTAATCCATAATTCATAAATAAATGTCTATAGACCGGTAACTCATAGTTAATTGGGCAAGGCACTGTCTAGCTAACGTAATCCCGTATTCATGAATAAGTGTCTACAGACCGGTGACTCATAGTTCATTGGGCAATACAATGCCAAGATATCTGCAATGTCTATAGCTCTCGGGAAACAGAACTCATGAGTAAATGTCTATTTTCCGGCGACTCATCGTTCCTTGGGCTATACAATGCCAAGATATCTGCAATTGCTAGCTCACGTATATCCAGAATTTTTTAATAAGTGTCTATAGAACAGGGACTCATAGTTCATTGGGCTATACAATGCCAAGATATCTGCAATGGCTAGCTCCCAGAATCTAGAACCTTTAAATAAGTGTCTATAGACGGTGACTCATAGTTCATTGGGCTATACAGCGCCAAGATATCTGCAATGTTTAGTTTACGGAATGCAGAACCCTTGAATAACTGTCCATAGACCGGTGACATTAAGAGTTTCCTGAGCTACGCAATGCTAAGATATTTGAATCTGAATCTGTCCAGTTTCAAGCAGAATGTCTTGCATATGATTTGTTGTTGGTCTAGTATTTGTATATTGCAACAAAACGAGAAGTGTGAGGTAGACTTTTAGTCATTATGGTACCAAAAATAGGCAGTTCAAGGTGATTATTATAAAAAATATAATATAGTTACAAATGCTATTTTGTTTACAGCTTTGGTGAGAGCGAGAGGAGCACCATCTTATACAGGCACTCAGAACTCTAGCCAATCAGAAGGCGAATATTGGTCAGCCGTCTACATTCGTGTGACGTAGATGGCAGACCGACTTACAGTTGAATACACATATCAATTATAGAAAAAGGCACTAATGTTTACTATGGATGGCTCAGTGTCATTATGTTAGATCAACTATACATGGCATAGCCTCCTAATGTAAGATCAACTATACATGGCATAGCCTCCTAATGTTAGATCAGCTATACATGGCATAGCCTCGTAATGTTAGATCAACTATAGACAGCTGATCCCCCTAATGATAGATCAACCATAGACAACGTATGTGCCTAATGTTAGATCAATTATAGATTGAGCATCCCCCTAATGTTAAATCAACTATAGATGGTTGATCCCCATAATGTTAGATCAACTATAGACGGCTTAACCCTCTAATGTTAGATCAACTATAGACGGCTTAGTCCTCTAATATGAGACCAACTATAGACGACTTAGCATCCTAATGTTAGATCAACTATAGACGGCTTAGCCCTCTAATGTTAGATCAACTATAGACGGTTTAGCCCTCTAATGTTAGATCAACTATAGACGGTTTAGCCTTCTAATGTTAGATCAACTATAGACGGTTAAGCCCTCTAATGTTAGATCAACTATAGACGACTTAGCATCCTAATGTTAGATCAACTATAGACGGCTTAGCCCTCTAATATTAGACCAACTATAGACGACTTAGCATCCTAATGTTAGATCAACTATAGACGACTTAGCATCCTAATGTTAGATCAACTATAGACGGTTTAGCCCTCTAATGTTAGATCAACTATAGACGGTTTAGCCCTCTAATGTTAGATCAACTATAGACGACTTAGCATCCTAATGTTAGATCAACTATAGACGGCTTAGCCCTCTA
>JARFOD010139668.1:0-13195 GCA_031763545.1 Mopalia muscosa
AGGGCAACAGAAAGCAACCTCTTTTCTCGCCTCTTACGATCGACCGAGCAAGCCGAGGGAATATTCTGCAGGGCCATGGCCCACCCGCTCCCTCACGGGGCTGCTGATGTGTGGTAAAGGCCGCCCCAAATATTGTCGGAAGTCAAGATTGTCTGTAATGTTCTGTTGTGACTCGCTATTAAACTATTGTCTTTATTTCTCTGACATGACTGGACCAAAGCAGTTTTTGTGAATTGTTTATTATTTATGGCACGTGATAAAAAGCTTAATTTCTCTGATTTATAAGTGAAAAAATAAAACAGCCAAAAATAAGACAAGAACTTCGTAACAATGCAGAATATATACATACAAAAACAATTGTCAGAGCTATGGATGAATTATGTATAGACGAATTAATGAGTGATGTGCATAGAAAAGAAACGATTTTATTAACCACAAAGGGCTACTTCCAGACCATTGGCTATATTGTCCCTTGACAGCACCAACTCACTCAAATTAGCAAATACCTAGCAAGTATATCTGTGCACGTAAGGTTAACCATCAGATATTTCAGCGTGCCTTTCCCTGTTGCAAATATCTTCAGTACCAAAATAAATATTCTTTTAATATATTTTGCCCCCTTTTCTGTCGATCTCTGTACCCCTGTACTCATTTGTTGGCCATAACGATGTATATGTGGATCACTATCCGAATGATACTTAGTATTAATACGTACTTTACTATACTAGTAGCCCTTTCTCGCTCTTTCTCTCCCCATCTCGCTGGCTCTAACTTTCACTCAATCTCGCTATATTTCGTTTGCTCTAACTCTCACTCGCTATATCTCGTTCACTCTAACTCTCACTCACTCTATTTCTTTCTCTCTTTTTCCGTGGGTTTTCTTTTTTCTCTTTCCATATGTTTTCTTTCTATGCGGTTATATAAACACCTACAGCTTAAATATTGTAACCTGTGACTCACGTGGCACATCCACATTTTGTTACCTTGATTGCGAGATTTTCTTTGATATACTGCGATTTATATCGCCGTAACACTGATATTTCTTTCATTTCGGTTGGAGCACAGCAGGGCCGGTGCTCGGCGGTCGTCTTCATGACCAATCTGGAGTGAGTGGACAGCAAGGTGGGTATCCGATGAGCTGTAACATTTACAATCACAGAGTAAACACTAACACAGGAAGCAAGCAGTTAAATATAAGATACAGGTAGATAATGTTAAGGTTGATAGAGCACAACCACAAGCCTATGCTGTTGGGGAGAACGGACTGAACGGGGGTCTTCCAATAGTTATGCAAAGTTTTTTTTTGAGGACCGTATTATAGATTTTCGAAATTGTTTGCAGTGTTAGTGTAAATTTGCAGTTTGCTACTGAATTTTGACACAATTTGTCAATGCAGTCATCAATAAAATTTGTATTGTAAAGCAATTTTGCTTTGTTTTGTCTAAATGCACATTTATTAACCGATATATTTAAAACACCAGCACAACAGTGGTATAAATGGTCGGTTATCTCACAAACTTTTAGAGGACCGATTTTAAAGTTGTCTTGGAAAAGTTAATAGCACAGTCTGGAATAACCTAATTGGCCAACTTCTAGAATACTAAAATGAACACATTTTTGTTATAAAGTTAGGCAATACATCCACTAATACGGGTTCATACATCTGCAAAACTTTCACTCGTATGTGTTATATCTGCAAAGCATTTACGCATCTGCTACACATCTCCTATAAAAGCCAAGTTTAGTCAGCATTATATTAATTAATGATCAAAATTCATTAAGAGATTTAAAGGATTAACGGTTATCTTTTGTATTTGCCATTATGTGTATAAATGTACAACACTTACGTCTTTCGCATGTTCCTCGACAATAACTGGTCTCGAAGGATTTGGGATACACGATCCAGTTGTCCCATTTGAACGAACGAAAGTCAATAGTTAGTGGTTGTCGACAACAGATATTGTTCTTTGAGTGACAGATATTTGAATCATCCCTAGGAAATCTACGGTATGGTTCACCGTATTTTACAACCAACACTGGGCGTACTTCAGCCGAAGTGGACACAGGAGTAACACGACCAGGCCCAGTCTTGCACGTTTTACAGAGGATTTGTAAGCCGTTGTTTCTGTGTGGTTTGTTCACCCAAAACGACACAGTGTTCAAGAGGTCAAATTTCACCCATCCTTTCTTGAGGCTGGTTTCCAGGGCACCAACCACTTGGCGGAGCTGTGGCCTCGTGGAATTCCACGAAGCTTGCTCCAACTCGTAAATAACGAAGGTGTGGTTGTAGCTATCATTTGAGTCGTATTCTTTGTACATCCAAAGTTCTGCCGAGAGAACCTCTTGTCGTTCTAGCTGGTCCATCTTGAAGTAGACACATTTGGCGCTGTTCCCAGGACACGGTAGCAGCTCTGCAAGCATAACGCACATAAATGGTCAGAAATGAAAATAATGATAGTTTTATCGGTTAAAACAGATTATGAATTAACCATGATATGTAAAGTCAAATTTAGAACTGATTTGTTATTATTATGTAAAGGAGGGTGTGTCAGCGCGTCGGAATTCAAATAATTGTTCTGGCCAAGTATAAACCATTCTAAAAGAGAGATCAATTCGTTCTATCTTTCGTTGGGACTAATGCCATCCCTTGATTAAAACCGCAAGCGGGCTGTACGTAAGTCAAGGAGGTAAGCCCGCTTGTGGTTTTAATCAAGGGCTGTCATTAGTCCCGACGCAAGATAGAATGAATTGATCTCTCTTTTAGAATGGTTTATACGTGCCCAGAGAAATCATTTGAATTCCGACTCGCTGACACACTCTCCTTTACGTGACATAAACCTAATACCATTTTGAATGTGTAAATGTAGTGATATTCGCTAAAACGGCGTAAATTGTGCGGTCGTAGCCAGACAAATTACATATGTATACTATAAATACACCGAAACTATGCTTTCGTGTTATTCAGCTGTACATCAATCCTATTCCATTTTAAAGATACCAGCCACCCAAGTCAAGCAAACAAACACTTTATAAAGATACTAACCAGTTTAGTCAGTTTTAAATGAATA
Source organism: Mopalia muscosa (assembly GCA_031763545.1). Lineage (NCBI taxonomy): Eukaryota > Metazoa > Mollusca > Polyplacophora > Chitonida > Mopaliidae > Mopalia > Mopalia muscosa. The sequence continues at coordinate 3,069 of JARFOD010139668.1, forward strand.
ATTTTGTTAAATTTTATGTTGACCTACATAACACATTTTCAAATTTTAATGCGCCTGCAAAGTAGAGCCCCGTCATCACTTCCTGAAACGACAGTAACGTTGCGGTTTATCCCAAAATTCCCAGTCTGCGTTAAAAAGCTAGATGGTACTTTAAGGTTACAAAGTGGGCTGATTGCAGTTGACATTAATCCTGTGTAGTGATTAAAGTTGACTTCATTGTCAAGGGACTTCCGTAGTCGTATAAGTGAAATACCTTTGAATGCGACGTTAAACCCCAATCAAACAATATATCTAAAATTTCATGTTTGTGTCTGCACTCTGGGTTATTCTTGTAAACGCAAAATGAACCTGATCCATTCGGATAGAAATTTGTCCCAACGTTTACTAAACTGTAGAGTATCTCATGGGGTCTGTCTTTTTGTTAAAATCAGTTATACCGTTTTACACGAATATAAGAACCATTAACACTTTACTCGAACCGATCAATTGTTTTGTATTGCTGTTGGAGACCGTATGGTACAAATTTGAAGTTTTTAACATAAAACAGTTTTCTAGGAATACTCCCTGGAAAATGTAGTCTGCTTAAAACTGAAGTGCCAGAAATAGGCAATTAAAGTTTTGCGGCTTTCATATATGATCATGTCAAAACTAAATTACAGGCTCCAATGTAACCGTGTGTAATTAGAATTTCGAATAAGTGTTTTGACCACCATATAGTTTGAATACCTAGGTTTCAATCCAAACGATAACAAAAATTTTGGTTCATTTTGAGCTCAAGGGGTACCGGAAGATCTTAAAGGGTTATATTATAAAACAACTTGACATATGTTTAGAGGTCTTAGTAAGGTAATTTCGCTTTGAATTGATGATTCTTACAATAGGGGTTGCTTATACGAATAATAACCAACTGATATTTTGTTTGGAAGTGGGAAGGTATGCAAGGCTACGACAGATTCCATGATCACCTCATTAGTGAAACCCGACCCCGGCATGTGATACGTAAATCTGATTAATGATACCTTAACTGGCCCCCCTCCCCCTCAACTCAAAATTTGCGATTTTGTAATTATTGAATATTCAAAAAATAGAGATAGCGATCGGCTTAATCCAAGAGCAGATGCGATAAATAAAAGCAATTAAATTAGAAGACTGTTAACTTTCATGATGAAACTTGACAACAGCGGTGTTTTTGATAATCAATTAAATAAGGTAGCTATCTGCAGAGAAGATTAACAGTCTTCTCGCTGTGCAAAAGTGAGTATTTACAGTTTCCGTGTATTGTATATATATTAGCAGCGTATAGGCTGCCGGGTTGGTTTAAGTCTATTAAGAGATTGATCTCCGCTTGAATGGAATTCAACTAACATTTGACACGGTCAGCTCCTCGGCTATTATTACACCTACATGCAGAACTGATTTTTTTGCATTTTTTTTTTTATCTCAACATATAAAACAAAAAACCAGTCATTCAGATGTAATACTTTTTTATATACGATTATTATACGTTGATGTAAAATTGAACAGTTGACTTAAATGGTGTAAAAGAAGTATCAATTTGAAATAGAGATAGTAAAAATGTACTTTTATGCAAAATATTCTTTTCTGTAAATTTTGGAACAAAATCATTTACTTTACTAATGTTCTGCACAAAAAAGACGATTCAGAATACATAGACATGTGTAGCAAAATTCACGGAAAAACTCTGTAGGGAGGTTAAAGTATCCTCAAATGTCCACAAAAAACTTGTTTTATTTTAAAGATGCTGCTGTCTTTACGTCCGAATGTTCATTTTATAACCATCAAGTAGGCCTACCTGCTTTTTAACTCAGATTTCAAATTTGGTTAGAACCGCGCCATCACTACCTTACCAGGAATTCCCGAGGCGGCGCTCAATTACTAAAAAATGTAGCTGCTTAAAATTTGAAAATGTGTTGTGAGGGTCAACATAAAGTGGAACTATTTATCGATTTATCGATAATTCAATTTATTAGTATCTTTATGGAAATTGATTGAATATCACTCCATTTGTACATTCAAACTAGTCCTGGTTTATAACCAAGTTGTCTATACGCTAGTCATGGAGGTAAAACGGTGACGGTTTAAATCAAATGAAGAATTATCTGAACGTGATAATGTGAAAACAAATGCATGGATTACCTTAAAACTAGGACTATAGATTCCTCCTACTACGACGACATATGAGATTGCTTTTCACAAAATTCCGTCATAACGTAATTGTACAATATCTACGTCTAATAAATGTTGTGAACACATAACTTGAAAACAAATTGATTTAACTGAAAACGATCAATTACATTCACCACTGGCAACTTAGGCAAAAATAAAAATGCTGTGTTTCCTCTAACGGCTAGAAAAAAAACAGGCAGGATTTTGGTTGGGTTTTTTTTTCTTTTTTTTTTTCTTTTTTTGTTTGTTTGTTTTTTTGTGGTCCTTGTACAAAATAGTAAATGTTAAATAAAACTGATACAGATGCTTGCATGACCTAAACACATTACAAAGATTGAGTTTGCTATCAAAAAGGGCCAATTTAATTTTTTTTTTTTTTTTCAAAAGCCAATAAAAACTTTACACTCGGAGCTATTTCGTAGGGTCGGTCAGGCTAGAGGGAACAAGACTTTTTTTAGGCTTTATAACAAAACAAGATGGCAAATCAGTTTACAATATTCACGTCTGTATGTGTTTTAAACACATAACTTCAAAACTAATTGGAATGTCACAAAAACAACAAATTTAAGAATACAGCTACCGCGCTCATTGTCGTGTCCAGTGGTAGCGAGTGCGCTTCCTAAACTAAACCGGCTTCGATTTACCGTTCACGGGTTGGAGTCCCCTGTCGACCATCAGATATATGAGCGAGTCACATGTTGTGGCTCCGGCAATCGCGGGGCTGGTTTTTACGAGGTTTCCGCCCGGTTTCCCACCGTAATTAGGCTGCGAATAGTGTGAAGTGGACAATCCGTCGTCATTTAAGTGAAATACCCTTGAGTACGACGTTAAACACCAATCAAACAAACAAACAAACATTGTCTTGTCATATGTGATGACAATCCACCAAATAATATGGCCGCCGTTGAATATTTTACATTGGTTGAAAACACGTCACGGTCCAATAAACAAAACATGACATTGTATGATTAATAGCGATAGCAATAATTGCAACAACAGAAAAGTAAAGTTACGTGCAAATTGTAACCATCAAGTACTACCTAACTTTTCAACGTCATGGAGGTAAAAGGGCGACGGTTTTAATCAAATGCGTTGCACGCTGAAGCGAAATGGATTCTTTCCGTATTAAAACTATCTCGTCTTCGCTCACGTTAAAGCGTTATCCAGTAACATAATGTACGGATTCATAAATTTAAAATAACTTTAACAATTAAATTAAAAATTAAAATTGAACTTCATTCAGCTCCTATTACGGTAAGGATTGCGGACCACCAAGTTTCACCAACCAATATATTTAACAAACTGTTCCCAAAACTAAGTTAAAAAAAGTGATAATTATTTGACCAGGATTATAAGCATATTTTTGCACTCTTTGTAAACGATTTGGAATCGTATTTGTTAAGTAAAGGTAACGAGTATATTGTAGTGGCGGATGGAGAATTGGATGCTATGTTGAGAGTAATGCTACTTATGTATGCAGATGACACTATATTGTTATGTAATAGCCCAGAAGGCATTAGATGATTTCTCAAACTGTTGTCAATTATGGAACAAATGTTATTATTTTTCGGAAAAGGAAACCTCGTAGAGATAACATAGAGTTTAAATACGAAGGTAAACTGCTAGAAACTGTGTCATATTTTAAGTATCTTGCATGGTACAATATTCACATACAATGGAAATTCTTCCCACTGTTTGAAAACGCTATCCGAACAGGGCCAGAGAGCAATGTACGCTCTGATTGGGAAATGTCGGACAAATATGTTAAGTGTGAATACACAATTAGAATTGTTTGACATACCGGTTACTCCAATATTATTATATAACTGTGAGCTGTGGGGAAATAAGAAATTAGATATGATGGAGCGGATTCAGCTAAAATTTTTTAAACATATTTTAAGTTTAAAACCCTCCACACCCACGTGTATGGTATACGGAGAATTAGGGAAATATCCACTTATTATAAATGTAAAATGTAGAATGATACGTTTCTGGTGTAGATTATGGAATGATAAAACAGCAGAATTCAGTAGTAAAATGTTGAAAAATACTGAAAGATGGTGTATACCTCTCTCTTTTGTTAATGTATGTAAAAGATATCTTGGATAGCTGCGGTATGTTGGATGTCTGGTGCCCTAGGGCACAGTTGAGTAGAAAGTGGGTAACAACTGCTGTAAAACGGACTTTACAAGACCAGTACTTACAGTAATGGAGAGCACGATGTGCAGAGAGCTCTCAATGTTATTTATATGGACTCTTTAAGCATGACTTCTATCTGGAAAAATATATTTTCAATATTTGTCATTTATGGATTGTCGAATCTTATGCAGATTAAGGACTGTAAATCGATTGAAACAGGCAGATATACAGGTCAGACTCGTGCTACGAGAATATGTAATATATGTGATGCTGCTAAGGATGGGGACGAATTTAATTTCCTAGTGGAGTGCCCCGCTTTCAACACACTGAGAGACAGGTACATAGCGGTTATTATACTAGACACAAGGATATGAACCATTTTATAGCGTTATTACAGGGAAACAAGACTGTTATAACAAAAACCTGTCAAATTCATCAAATACGGTCTTAATAATTAACAATGCACCGTTTAAAAGCCATGTTATCTGAATAAAAAATATATGTTTGTACTCCACGCTGTAAAGCATTTGAGTCAATAAAAACCAATCAATCAAAGAGTATATTTTCGGGGATGCTCACTTTAGTGAGCTTGAAATCGAGTACCATCTTGGCTGATGTCACACCGAACATACTTTTTTCAAGTTTATCTTTCTCGTAGGACCTCTTGGGCTCAAAATGAACCAATTTATATTAAAAGTTAGGTATTGAAACTTTATGTTGGTGAACAAAAATAATTCAAAATTCTAAATACAGTTAAATTGGATCCTATAATTTAGTTTCCACATAATCCTGTATTCAACTTGCAAAACTGTAATTGCCTATTTCTAGACTCTATATCTTAAAAATTTATGTTTTGATATTTTTAGATATAACGATTGGATTCTCACCACATTCACATATATCCAATCCTGAGCATTCACATATATATTAGTCTGCATAAAACGCAAAATACAATGGGTGTTGGGAAAATCGACGTAAGGGTCCAGTAAGACCTTGACAAAGTTAAATTAGATGACAATTGGACATTAATGAGTATTTGAAGAAGTTTAATCAGTTGACAATGAGTACTAACTAAATATGGACAACGCGGCAAATCACAAGATCTGTTTGTGACCCCATGTGAACACGCATGCATTGTGTTGTTAATCCAAATCCGATTACAACCGGATTTAGACACCAGATGAGGCACTTTAATGGAGATAATCGCCCTGGGAACTGGTTTACCATAAACTGAATATGTAAAATAAAATCCAAAAAATTCATAATATGTTGGAATTAATCAAATAAATGAAATAAATATATCACCTTAAATCAAATTTTATAAAAAAAAAAAACTATCACACCCGCAATGTCACGAACAGTTGAAAAGTTAAATTTTTTTAGAGTAAAAACAGTTATAAAAAAGAGTACATAACTTGTAAAAATCACTCGATTACAATTCAGCTGTTTCCTTTTTTACTTTATATTTATCTGACAAAGTTAGGTTAAACGCTTATATCGTTTATCCTTTTAGTAGATTAAACAAATATTCACATTGTAGAGAAATACAATTTATCTTGTCTCCTCCCTGATTACACTCGGGACACATTCCTGTGAAATCATATCTATACAGACTCAAATTACATCCAACCAGAGTGTGCGATGTATGTAATATGGATGACAGCACCTCAAACTTTATTTTTGTTTTATTGTTTTTTCGTGAGTTGTCTTGGGTTTATATGCTTACACTTAGTGTATTCAGTTATTGACATCGCTGTAGTTTTAAAACATAACAAAAATGGGCATAGTTATATATGTCCAATGGCGCACATCATTCAATCGAATGGAGACGCCAAAAATCTAACTACCAACCAACTCAATGGATGTCCAATCGGACCTCCCGCTGAGCGACTTAACTGACTTGACTCATTTTTGACCAGTGATTTCACCTGCTTTTATTTAACAATCAGTGTGTATCCCCCCTTCCCCTCCCTCCCGGGCAAGGGATCTGACTTAGAGCTAGAATTGCCACTTTTCAGCTTCTGTCGAGAGATAGTTATGCTGTTGGAATGACTCTCTATACCGGTTATAGAATAACAGTAATATACGCTTAAAAATATACCACACTAAGACATTGAACTCTGCTCTGAATTTTGGCCATTTATTCAAACGCATACAGCTAATGCATTTATTGAATATTTTACATTTAACTGACATCCTTTTAATTTAAGAGAAAAATTACTTTAGGTTGTCTACATGTTTGTGTATACACTTTAACACGAGAGCCACTCATATTCCCGTTTGGTCAGCCTTTTCTTTTCCGCCCTATTTCTAGTCAGAAGTGCACGATAAAAATATATGAAACAGAATTTCCAATTATTCGTATATATATTTAACGTATATATAAATAAATGTTGTGATTGACGGACCGCCCGATCCATACACAGCAAGCAAAAAAGGAATTTAAAACAAATAACCCACCATATAATATTTTTTTGAATTCAGTGATAATTTCTGTTTCGCTTACAAATCTTAATTGAATCAGATTAGGATTAACAATAGAACTTAAAGAACACTTTGAAAATTTGTGCATCTAATGATGTTCACATGGGGTCTATACGTAGAAGCTGTGTTTTGTCTCCTAATCCACCTTTAGCGAGTATTCCTTAAGTTCTCATTATCACCCAATTAAGCTCCTTCTAATTATAATAATGTTCCCATTGTTAAATAGTTTAACTTCTTTAAAGAAATACAAAAAGGTGTTTATAGAAAAGATACAATAAGCGTGAGGTCCGTACATCCAATGGAACCTCAGTAGATTTATCGACAGGTCTTAATCACTTCACGTGTTAAAAAAAAAATTGTCGAATTAATAACCCACCAGACAACCTGATGTCAGAATTTAACTTACATTCCATTTAGATTATCATCAGAACCGATAAAACAAGGATAAACGCATAGTTCACAGACCAGATGAGCTTCAAATGTTAACTCACGATAATATGGCTGTGTGAATAGCCTTTGTCTTGTTTAACATATCAAGTTGTAGACTAACTTTTTTCAGATAGGTTACTTCTATGGTAGAGTTGCACCTGGTGAACAAATTCAGTTTAATCCGATTTGGATTAGCAATATAATCCATACAACATAGGTAAGGCTTTGAGAGCCTTGTGATGTTCACAAGGGTATACACACACAAGTTATGTATTGTCTACTAATCTACACTTATGAATAAGTCATTAAATTCCGACTGTGAATCATATATTCTTCTTAAAATGATCACTTATATTCTATAGTCAATCAGTTAGGCTTCCGTAAACAAATACGAACAGGTGTTCAAAAAAAGATTCGATACCTTTGAGATCAGTTTGCTAAGCGGGACACAACTCAATACATAGTGAATTTAAACCATAACTTATCAATATTGTGGAAATTGAAAAGATATCAGTTTTTGTTGGTATTTACAAGATTTAAATTTCCTTTATGTTTCACAAATAAATTGCCTAACTAATTATCAGTCTAACAGATAATTTTTTTTTTACTAAAAACTTGTATAAGCCTGATTCTGTTTTCGTTAGAGAAGATGACTGTGGACTCTCATTAGATTAAAGCATGGTTGTTGTGTTGTATCTACAGTATCAACTCACTTTATCTGATTTGTAGAAATAAATTAACCTGGTCAATTTCACTATTTCGGTGTTTGGTGAAGTGCAATCTACACATAAGTAGAAACATCACCTTTATCATATTGTGTAATTACTTAAAACCAATAAGACTCGTCAGCAAATTAAGTTTAAGATAATGAAAGCAAAAATGCTTAATACTGTATTAAACTTAATTACCTAGCGACTATACATTTTACTCAATGTTATCAAGTAACTTGAGTTTGTTATACTGTTATTTTTCAAATTTTGCACAGGCCGTTGAACAATGGATACGGCATGCAAGTAAAGTTAAGTTATCTGTGATCATTTACGTTATTCACTCTACATCCGGTGACAGCCCAATTCCGTCTAGTTTTAGTATCAAGGAAAAGTTATAAATATGTCAATTCTCTCTCCCACTCCTATAGCTGAACTCAACAGCAACATAAAGTACGTCTCTGAAATGCTCGAAATTCGGTATTCAAAGCAGAGCGAAATAATTTGAACACGGTCTCAGGAAGTCAAGTGCAGGTGGTTGGAGGGACCTTCATGTTGTCTGGTGCTCTCAGAGCTAAAGGCCAACATGTAGCCGATCTGATTTTGGTGCCTGAATTGCTTCCTGTTATTCCAGGTAGCAACAACTTAGTTTTTAAGCCAACTATTTTTTCTGTAAGTTTTAAAAAGAAATAATTTACTTATTATAAAGAATAAACAAACACAATATTAATTTGTTTTTTATCCAAATACGAATTTTCACCATTAATTTAAATACCGAAATAATCATTACATTATATTGAAATTAAGTTCAGATTTTGAAGTTCATTAAAATGACAAAATTTATCACATTGAAGTCCATGTAAAGTCAATATCTGTTGTACCCCCAATTAACCTGTAACACAGCACGGACCCGTTTCGGCATAGACATTATTAATCGACGAATACTGTTATTTCAATATTCAATATTTCATACTTCTAGTTGATAGATTTCTGACGTGAGTAAAGCTAGGAAAAGTACACACTTTACCTTTCCGCCACAGTGATGCGAATATGCAGGGATAAGAAAAACAGGTATCGCATGTTTGAGAAGGCAACGGCAAGAATTGGCAGCGCGATTATTATTAACGATTATTAAATAGCAAAATAATCCATCGGACAAATCATGACTCTATTGTGTAAAATGTTATATTTGCTGGATATTCACATCGAATGTGCGAATCAAGTCACATCTTTTTGAGAACACCTTATTTCTTCAAAGGCAGTTACACAGTTTCTCCAAGTGTAATATTTGATTTCTTCCAAGTATACACATCAAAAAGGACATATCCAGCTCGTGATGTTTATCATTCCTGTTACATTGAAGCTGACATTGTTATCTACTTCGTTATAAAACTTAAAACAATAGTCGTTACAACACAAGGATTGTTTAACAAATAATACTTTTTATTATTTTGAGAATTGTTAGCCCTATTGGGTGATAAAACCGATAATCATAGTTTGGTTTGTATCAAACATAGGCAAAAGATCTAGAGAAAGATAACTCTGTCCAAACATCAAAGTTAATGTCTATTTGTACTGCTGTCATCTGCGTCATCTCTTTGAAGAATTTCTCACTCAAGTACATTATAAGATGACGAAAGTCTCTAAACTTCAGTAGTACTGATTGACTGTCTTCGGAAACTGATAAACTACCAGTATCTTTACATGGATTGAATAAGTAGCAGTAAGTATCATCGACGAAAACCGCTACGGTACTGTCACCGGAAGTGAGCAGGACACCATCTTGGTTATTAAGGAAATATCCTTTTAATGATTGTAACAGAGTGTTCATATCACATGGATTTGTCCTACATGAGTGTGTTTCGGCCGTTGTCAAAGTAAGGTTGAACTCCTTATGAAGTTAGTTGGAAGATCTTGCACTGTGAGAGAGCCATCCTTGGGGCCCAATCTACCAAGATGTTGGACGCGTGTCGTATGGAGTTTGTCACCTTGTAAGAGAAGTTTGTCCAGGAGTCGAGGTGGCCAAGAGGCTGGAGACAAACACTTGGACTGGAGAAGAGCACACACGGCTGTTGCAGCACTCTGGCATCCGGGAAACTTGCAGCCACGAATTTCTGTCATAGAGAAAGTCCCCTGTATGGTTTGAACGGGATGCTTTGATTTATTCTGTTTCTTTCTGAA
>JARFOD010139679.1:0-13195 GCA_031763545.1 Mopalia muscosa
GAAGCGGACATGTTTCCGACTTCTTTTGATCCCTAAGATCAAATAGAAGTCTAGGTCTTGGAAACAGCCAAGGCGGAAAAGACGGAAAAGAAACAGGCACAATGTCTTCTAAAACAATTCCAGCGTTTGTTAGATGTTGTCTGATGCGCAACCCAAATAAAGCAATTTTCATAGCACTGCGATCCAACCAGTCTGCAAAGGCTGGATCGAAAACACAGTTGTAAGCAGGGTTACAAGGGTAAGCTTTTAATTTTGTAGCGTCTTGAAGACCAAGTTTTATCCTTCGATGGTATAAGGATGGCTAATTTGCTTCGACATATAGACTCTTAATTGGAGATGTACGGAACGCCCCAAGACTCAACCGGAGACCCTGATTGTGGACTGGGTCCAGCTTCTTAATGTAGCTGCCACACGCTGAGCCGTAGACTATGCAACCATAGTCTAGTTTGGAGCGAACCAGAGATCTATATAAATTTAATAATACAGATAGGTACATTTATTTTTTAGAGCTTCAATGTGGGGGATAAATGACAGCTTACTGTCAAATATCAGCCCCAAAAACTTTTTCTCCTTTACTATCTTAATGGGTTTCCCACATATTTTTAGCTCTGGGTCAGGATGCAATTTCGTCTTTTAACAAAATGCATCTGACGGTCTTTGCACAAGACTGTGGATAAGGTTTTTATTGATGAATATGGAGGAGCTACCAGTAGCTCCCTCCATATCATCAAAGAATGTGCTATACTGGGCAAAGCTTTTTACAGTGATTTTATCTTTGTCACAGGTTTTCAAGTGACTTTCTTGAAGGCATATAGCTGATGGGTTATATGACTGAACTGATCTTATTGCAAATATATATAAATACACCAAATATCCTTGACCAATGCTAGTTTCCGATTAAGACATGAATATATCGAAATGTTTGTAAAAGTTGCGCAATAAAGGCGTTATTAAACAGAAGTGGTTGTCAGCAAATCTTGCAGACGCCAAAGAAATCGTGAAAATTTCAAAGAGGTGTGACAAACTGGTTGAAAGCTATGTTCCAGAAAAGACTTCCAGACAATGACATAAATCCATAAATCCAGTTAACTCCCATCATGATAACTGACTCTGGTCATTGAAAAATTATGCATGGACAGCTCATGTCTAGAATCGATTCAATATTGATTCGATACCATTATACCAAATTTTTCCATTGTCCAAAAGTGGAGGGGTTCGGCCAGCATCAAACAGTCCTCAATAATTTATCATCCCCAATCACCCTCTAGCCTCCTCTTCGATAAGAAGACGTAAGAAGGCCACTAATATCTCAAAATGTCTTTTTCTCGCTTCGAACCACTTATATTTGTCCACTAGGAGCTGAAATAACAAAAAGACAAATAATGGATTTATTGATTGATTTATTTATGAAATGGTTGAATGATTGATTGATTCCTTCGTTCGTTCGATCGTTCTTTCATTTGTTGACTTGCTGTATAATTTGGTTCTCCAGTACTACTAAGTTTAACTTTTCACATGATGATACCATTTTCAAATTTGAGGTTTTAAAAGAGTGGCGGATAGCGCCAACGTTTGTTTGTTTTCTGCCTGTGGCTGTTATGCCTATAAATAAAAGGCTGACCTTATCCTTCTTACACTTTAATGTCAAGTACAAAAGGACTACAGCCAATAACTTCTTTTTCACGTTTGATACAGATTTCATTTGGTAATTATTATACTTTCTTGAGCCCTGACTGCCAAATGGGGTAACGGAATGAGAGTGAGGACACCCGTAAATGCAAACCCCGCTTACATGTATTTAGCCAATGCAATTTATTCTGTCATTTTGATTGGTCCATTATTTTGACCTTGATTTGTGCAGCCACAAGTCTAACAATAGGATATTGTACTCTAAACATCTTAGTGTCGCAACAGTCACCCCGACAGAACAAAGATGTGGGGGAATTCTACATTAATGCGTTCAAAAGTACTTAATTTGATATCAGCTTTAGCGTTTCGCATTGTTGATATGACTATTCGGAGAACATACAACTCTATTGAAGCGGGCATTAATACTGAACTTTGGAGAATAGAGCACATTGATGGAAAGTGGTGCGGCAATTTTTGCTGATTTTGGAAAAAATATTCTTGGCAAACACAGATTTTATTTTTCATTTTTTGAAAAAATAATCGTTGTCCATATTAGCCACATGACTTTCATTTCACCACAATAATTATAAAAATATATATATATCAATACTGAGGTAATGGGTTTTCCCTTTCAAGTCACATACGCTAAAGCTATTGCACACAACTCCAGATTTGTACTAGCACATTGTGTCCAGTCCATTTAAGCAGCCAGATAAAACATTTCAAAATGTTATAAGATACTAAATCCACCACTGGAAGCCTGTGGGAGAAAAGCATTATACGCCAGGACAAAACGTGCATATGAATGTTACAAGATCACAACCTGTCGGGTTCAATGTCTATCGAAGTTATAAAATGCCGTCCAAGGAAACACAATGCAGTTAATTAGAAGGCAACGTTACTATCTTTGCTTTGACAGATGATTTTGTTGTACAGACACATTCTAACACCATGGCATGGTCTATTATCAAAATGCTGTAAACAATTTAACACACTTAAAGGAGTTTCAAATACAAATAACACTCACAACTTTTTATGTATGCTTTGATCACCTTGAAGTGTCTTGATCGACAGTCAACAACATGACACGCAGCCAGAAGTACACATACGACTAATATGGTTACAGTCCTCATTGTGACTTTCGTCGACAGGCGGATATACTCTACAAGAAACGGCTCCTGGTTTGGACAAAGCAAGCATACTTATGTGTGTCAAACTGTTTAATTAATTTAAGTAAAAGTGCTCAAAATAGTGGTGATTCAAAACAACGATATATCAAGTTAAACTATCGATTATAAGCACCAATAGGAGAAAAAAACAACAGGAAACCGCGAACTGTCGCAAGTCCATATCCCAGTGTTCGTTTTTGAGAAATATGATTAAATAACAACCTACACCACATAAATGTGATTCTAATTGGTTGACAGACCACATAAAGATACCACTAAAACTGTCGCACACAAACTGACCAGTCCAAACTTCATAGACATCTTATATTGTATATGGCCCATTTTAGTCAACGTGAACATTATGTAGAAACAATTTCGATCCTCATTGATATAAAAAATTTGTTTAAGAATTTGTCATCATGCTCAAGAGAAAAAGTAATTTCTTAATTAAGTTTTTAAATTTTTTTTTTATGTGACATTTTTTAACCAATTCCGGAGAGATGTATAAAGTTAAAGTAAATTAAAATAAAACAATGGACTTACCTCCTATGCAGCCTCAGTCAGATTTATTCTCTTTATACTAAGAAATATTAAATCAACCGACACATTGATTACAACGAGCCTTATTGATATAATTTTTCTGTAATTCTATTAGAAAAGAACAAAACAACTAACTTTACTGATTCAAATGGTGTTACCTAAAACTGGAGACATAATGTCTGAAATTAACTAAAAAGCTGTCAGCTCTTGATAGTTTTTTTTTGGAATCCAGTATCCAGATGTCATGAACGTATTGTACACATTGTGGTAATATTAGCGCCCATATGTTGTCTGTTCTAATCGTTCTTTATGTTTTTTCGTAAATTAATTATTTGATCAGCATCATCATCATTTAAAATTATTGGCGTTTTCATTCAGTAGAATGATTTACGCCAAAACAGTTCTGTAATTATAGCTAAATTACACATACACACACTCGCAGGTCAATGATAGGAGAATAAACCCTGTAACTCAAACACCTAATACACTTTGAACTGCTAAAGATGGCAATTTAGCGATTGACATCAATAGCTGAAATAAAGCTAAAATCTATTGATGTCAATATTCTAATTTACACAAAATGAATCCATTAGAAAATATATACTATAGAATATACAAAGAAAACCATGTTCTACATGTTTATACCTTATTTTCGTTATTTTGAAATTACGCTTTCAAAGTTCGAACAGATTCTAGTTTAGAAACTTTTGCTGGTTGAAACGACCTTCAGACTTATGCACCGAATAGCCGCCAGTAAATGCGGTCCACCTAGACAACTCAGCTACCCTGCCTTAAACAAAAAATAGAAGGTTAGTCAGCTTGAATATAGATAGCGGACATTCACTACCCCTCTGATAGGAGAGTGACATAGCTCCCAAAGTGGTAAGCAATGACTAATTTTTTGTGTCTTTAAGAAAGTGAAGTTTATCAGTATTTTCGTAATTATTGGTTACGCTTTCTTAGTTTGAACAGATTCTAGTTCAGTAAATTATGCAGGTTGAAAATCTGAGGATCGTGGGTTCGATCCCGGACGGGTCTCAACCTACAAAGTTTTCTGACTAACCTTCTATTTTTGTAGAAGGCCGAAATAGTCCCAAAATAACGAAAATGCTGTTAAACTTCACTTTCTAAAAGACACCATAATTATTAATTACGTACAGCTTTGGGAACTGTGTCACTCTCTTATCAGAGGGATAGTGGATGTCCGCTTTCTAGACTTCAGTGGACAAACCTTCTGTTTTGGTAGAAGGCCGGGTAGCTGAGTGGTGTAGACAGCGTAAGACCACTATTATTGACTTCCGGTTCGTCACCCTCGAATATAGTTCTTAGCAAAAATGGTGTGTAGTCTTATTTTATTTATTCTGGCCCTGGAATTGTTTTTGTTTTTTTTTGTGGAGCATTTTGTATTGATTTGAAGTAATCGAGTTGAAGTTTCTGCTCAGTGTAGTATTATAGCCTAAATAGGTCACAGTTGGTGTATTTATCACAATTTGATAGAGGGGTGATTGGGCTGTTGTTTACATTCCGAACCGGTTTGACAACACTTATAACCGTCCAGGCTCTGCAACTCGAAATTTTGCCAGTCATGATTTGTCAAGATTTGAAGTCAGAACTCCAAAATGACCGATTGAAGAATGTGCCAGGTGTTTTCGCTCAACGAAAGTTTGGGAGGGAGCTGTTGGGCCAAAGGTTAACATTACGGCTTATGGCAAATTAATGGTGGTCATTTGTTAGATGGCCGGCATTTGCTGCTAGTGATTCTGTGCCTACATGTAACTCTGAGTGTCGTGGGTTCGATGCCCGCAGGGGTTTCAACCTGCAAGTTTTTTTAAACTAGAATCTATAATTAAGAAAGTGTAATTCCAAACTAACGAAAATACTGTTACACTTTACTTTCTTAAAGATACAAAAAAATATTCATCTATATACATTATCACACTCAATTTGACAAGTTAGACTTTACCAGTAACTTCCTATAAACAATGCTAAAATCGGTTAGTACTGATAATAAAATTGGCAACTGTTTGAAACACTTTACAACATTCCTAGCAGGCTTACAAATGGTCCTCATAGTTGGTATTTGAATACCGACATTAGATAAAACCAAAATTAACTTGGTATACAAATGAACAATTTGTAACATTAGAGAAGAACAAAAGTAGGTAAAATTACATAACGCCTGAAAACGCAGACAAAGTTTTAGAGTCTGATACACTTGTTGTACTTAAGTTCTGGGATACAAAATGCTGCTCCTACTTTTAACCACTATAATTTGATTAAATTATGATAATTTTATTTACACCTGGAAAACCATGCTACAGATTTAGATGTCGAAACTACTACACAAAACAAATGTTGTTTGTTTGTTTATTCTGCTTTTGTGGTTACATATGTCTATGTCCAAGTTAATTGTTTCTGCATCTTTGAACATGAAGGAACACTAATAAGTTTTCGAAATTATACTGATCTCTCAGACCACTTTGTAAGAAATTCTGGTATAGATTTCGGCCTTCGAAGTTAAAAAAATACCATGTATGCCCGAACGGTCTTCTGACTTCAGTTTTCAAGATATTTGAGCATGCTCCTATCTGTTGGTTTTAACTACTGAAACTACAGGCATTGTTTAAAAGCTCAAACTTAAACAGGATTATTAATATACTATGAGGATGTTTAAAAATGGGCATATTGTGGCAATCCCAGATAAACGACCGTACATTTATAACAGACTATAAATAAGGGACCTTTATTTGGTCAATTTGAAGTGGACAATGTAAGATAAAGTTACTATTTATGCAAGTTGGCCTTCTGAAATACAAAATCTTAGGACAGAAATGGTTATTACGCCCAATAGTCCAAAGATTGAATAAGGATGTATTTTTAAGTAAGATAAAGATGTAGATTTACTATAGGGATAAACTTAGAATTCATTCCCAGAATAAGCGAGATACAGGTATTGCTTTAAAGTTATACTTATATGCATCAATTTATACAAAACAAAGATAAAAGAAGAAAAAGAAAACCAAACAAACATAGCATGATACAAATTAACAACACGCACTTAATGAACCAGCCATATCACACAGTGACCCTCGTTTGCACAGAGGGCAGCTATCACCCATCACCGCAACAGCAACATCAAGCACAAATACTACCGGACAGCCGTGCCGCAATAAACAGCCAGGCCACCATACCAGAACAGTCAAAGTATATAAGTAGATAATATAGATTTTGACATAAGTAGACTATGAACTAGATATAATACATTGGCGGGAATAAAAGAAAAGGCTTGTTTAATATGGCAAGTCGTTTTATCACTTCTACCTTTATTCTGTCAAATACGTTTTGCATTTATTTTACTTATGCACAATTCTTTTCCACATACTGAAATTCTTTATTAATTTTGTTGAAAAGATTTTCACTTATCTGAAAAATAATTGAACATATGTAAAATAAAAATTTATTTTACATATCTAGAATTATTTTTAACATGTGTGAAATTCTTTTCCACATAAGTAAAATGAAACACCAAAGCCCAATTATTTAACATATGTGGAAAAAAATATCGCCTAAGTAAAATATACCTTTATTTTAGATATGTACAAAAGAGTTCCATTTTTGGAGAAAAAAAAAAAAATTCTACCTCCAAAGCAGGGGATTGTATATAACCTTCATTTGTGCTCCTATCGTCTTGTGTAGACTTTCAAGACTTCCATTCTTCATTGTACCGTGCTTGGGAAAATGCCTACTGCTCAGCTAATTATTATATCTATAGAACTGATTTTTTGCACATTTCCTGTCAACAGATCATAGTAAAACGAGATCGTTGATATTTTAAATATTTCGTTTTTGTAGATATAGTTATAAGAAGTTGAAAAGACTATTTTTACTAATTCTTCGGAATTTTGACCTTTAACACAATATTGCAAGAAAACTAAGACAAACAGGAAAAAACTGAATGTTTTTTGTTGGTTCGTATAGTGTATTATATATTGACGTAAAATTGAACAGTTGACACAAATGGTGTAAAAGAAGTAGCAATTTGATAAAGGGGTGGCTAAAATATACTTTTAATTCAACATATTTTTTTCTGTAACTTTTAGAAAAAATTAATTGACTTATTATTGTTCTAAATAAAAAGACAGTTCATAATATAGATACTTGTATTGCAAAATTCACAGTAGTTTAAAATTAAAACGACGAAATGTAATAACACTCTAGATACCTGTGTTACAAAATTCACAGTAATATATAATTAAAACGGCGAAATGTAAAAAATATTCTGTTAGAGCACCCTTAAGCTGAATCCAAATTGCCTGGAAGAGACACAGGTTTCAGATAACTATAGCCAGTTCTTTGAATTTTCTTGTTAAAGGGTTGGATGCTGTGACACTATTAATGGACAATATTTTCAAAGCCATGAAAGATAAAGAAGCGTTTGACCCAAAATCTAACTTTACTCGGGCTGCTGATTCAGCTCGCTTATTGATTGCCTCATATCAAGATTTGAATCAGAGGCGCAGAGAGTTTCTTAGAAATAAGATCCTACCTACCTATAGACCTTTGTGTAATCCAGTTAATAAAGTGTCAGACTTGTTTTTTGGTGATGATTTATATAAAAAGATGAAAGCATGAGAGGAAAATCGCAAAAGGGCTCAGTCTACTTTTTTCTTTTAGGAGAGACTTTTCCTCAGATAATAGAGTTTCCAAAAACTGCCATGGCGGCCTTACGCAAAAACAACAGGTTTGGCTACAAACGGAGAGCGAGCTGGAAACCAAGTCCGGTGGGCTAGGAGGCAATATAGCCTCCACGTCCGTCTCCTCTCTTGTAGGCAATGGATTGCTATTTATCTTTAATAAACTTTAAAATAAGTCCGATAACTTTGTGGCTGAAGAGACAAAACATTGTGTGGATTTTTGGAAGTTGCTTACCTCTGATCAATGGGTATTAGACAATATAAAAGGCGTAAAATGGGATTTTGAATACCTCCCTTATCAAGTGCATGTGTCTAATCTTATTAGTTTCACAGATAAAGAGTCTTACGTTACAACTAAAAAAATAGATAGCCTACTTCACAGAAAGGTTTTGGAATGTCCTCAACATGACAACAATGAGTTTATTTTTAACATTTTCATTCGGCATTAAAAAGGTGGATCTTTTTTGTTAATTTTGAATCCGAGGTTTCTGAACAAAACTCTACAATATCATCATTTTAAAATGGACACAAATAAGGAAGCCATTACACATATAACTCCAGGGTGTTACTTTGGTTCTATAGATCTTAAGGATGCTTTTTACACTATTCATATTCACCCAAACTTCAGGAAATATGGCCATTTTATGTGGAAAGGAGTGCTCTATCAGTATACATGTCTAGCGAATGGTTTGTCTCCAGCCCCTAGGATTTTTACTAAATTATTGAAAGTTGTGTTCTCGTCGCTTCGTAAACAGGGTTTGACAAATATTCCGTACATAGACGATTAACTTTTCGTTGGTTCTTTTGCCAGTGAGGTTAATAACAAATATCAAAGCAACTATTGACATTCTTGGCTGTACAACTTTTACTATTCACCCGTTAAAGTCTGTGGTGGCCCCTACTCAGGAAATATAATTTTTGGGATTTAATGTAGATTATGTTCTTATGTGAGTCACTCTGGCACAAAGGAAAGCAACTTGTCAAGACTTTGTTTCTAGGGACAGGTTCTTAATTCGTGAATTTGCTAGAGTGATTAGTATACTAGTGGCTACACAGCTTAGTGTGCAATACACACCTCTACACTATAGGCCTCTCTTGAAGGAAAAGACTGCTGTGTCAAAGAGAAACCGGGGCTCTTATGATGCATCTGTGAGTATGACAGCTTATATTAAGACTGAGTTGTTGTGGTGGGTTGAGAATGTAGAGTCCTGTATGTGTCTTTGAAGCCATATCCTTCTGCTTTTGCTGTTGACTGTTTTACGTTAGACTGGTCTCTTTTTTATTCGTTTATTTTTCTACGTTTCGGTTTAATTGGAAATGTCCTCCAGAAGCTGCGTCAAGACAACGCAAGTGCGGTTCTAATTGCACCAATTTGATCAACTCAGCCTTAGTTCAAACAGCTGCTAACTGTGTCAGTAAACTATCCAAGGATTCTACCAAGGGTACTCTTAAGCCTGTATCTGCCTCAAAATCCCGCGACAAAACATTGCCTTCTGAAAATGAGGATTTGTGCCTTCAAATTATCAGGAAATCCCTTAGACGCCGTAGTGTTTCAAAACGAGCTGCAGCCGTTATACCTAGAAGCTGGAGGACATAAACTAAGCAACGATATCTCTCTTATATCCAGAGGTTAAGTTAAAAACAATGCATGTAAATTATTGTCGTTGGTGTATATCTAATGTCTCAAATCGTTAGTTATTAAATTAAAAACAAAATTGTTTTGCTCCGTTTTAATCAATTAAAGGCAGTTCTCATTTATTTTATTATTTCATATATTTCGAGAAAGAAAGATTCTCGCGATAATTCGCTGATTGACGTTTCTCGTTCACTATGGCGGACAAGTGACTTCTTCAATGTTCTTCTTCAATCAGATTGAAAAAATCAGTTATCGATAATCGATGCTGACAGTAGTGTGTATGCCTATGCACTACTAATTAGATAATTTCTACAGTGAATTACAGGTGTTTAATTACCTGTGTGTGAATTCTACAACGTTCGTAGTAGAAATTTTTAGGGTATCTACGTTGTGACGTGTTAGCTGGGGGTGTGTCTGATGTAGTGGCTGTAGAGGCTTGCCAGTGACTCATGCCTTCCACTGGCTCTCAGCATCAGGCGGGTCGTATCTGGTTTCAGAGTTTTTAAGATAATTAAATGTTTCACTGACATTTAGGGTGGAATGTGTGAACTGCGCTAGCGGGGGGAAATGTTTCACTACAAATGGGGTGATGACCCCGCCTCCTAGAGCGCGCTTGGCTGTGATAGGGTTGTGTTTGAGTACTGCGCTAGCCGGGGGAAAAATCTTTTACTACGAATTGATGATGCCCCACCTCCTAGCGTGTGTGCTTGCGGGTGATAGGCTGATGTTTGACTACGAGCCGTTCGGTAATACAGGGTCGTAGTGAAATTATGAAGTGACTAGATAGCATGATGGCCGAGTGTTTAGCTATGATTCTGTGTGAAAGAGTTGTTGATTTAATATAGACAGCTTAGTTGTAAGTACTGACGAGGGATAGCGCCCTGTGGTAGCTGTGACAGAATGTTGCCAGATCATTGAAGCTCTGATTGGCTTTTTGCCCTAACCTTAACAAGTGATTAAAGACAAATAAGAAAAGACTAAACGATAAGATAAGTTTAGCTACACCTAAAGATACTCACTAAAGGTCAAAAACTAATTTATATGATAGCCCTGTTACTGTCCTAAAGACATCATGGGTGTAGTAAAATGTATAAATCTATGTATCTGCAGTTTAGAATATATATCAATGGAGTTAAGTAAATCATATATATCTTTTTTTTTACACTTCTCTGTCTTCCATAGTATGCATCAAAAACTTACAATATGAAATTCTGCATAAGAATAAACACTACACTACTAGTGGGGTGTGGGGGGCACAGTCAAATGGAAATAACCAAAAGCTCATTAAGACCAATGTAAGACAAATGAAAATGTATATGTTTCAGACTGCAGAAATTTAGAAAGCTTCAGTGTGAATTTTGGCTGAATCCCTTGATAAGTTTCCAATCATAGTGTTGATCTGAAACCGGTGATATAAGAGGGATGGCTTTTGTGAGCGATATTTGTGAACGCCGTTTTTCTCGACACTTCGATATGATGTGTCATAAATTTAACAAGCACCCAGAAGAAAAAGAAGAAGATGATAATGTTGGAGATTTTGACGATGACGACGAAGAAGAAGAAGACCCCCAGTCTGAGAGCGACGATCAATACTTGATTTGCACAGCAGTTTTCAAATCCAAATCTGCGCATGGTTGACCATAATTTATCATAATGTAATTCATTGATTAAATTGTGAAAAAGGCGAAAGGACGATTAGAGCCGACAATTCATTGGGGTAACCAACCTACTCGTACAATGCCCGAGACGTTCAACCCAACTCGTACAATAGGTTAGACCCGAGTCGTACAAGGCTAAGACCCGCGTCGTACAATACTAAACCCGACTCATACATTACTAAACCCGAGTCATACAATACTAAATTCATATAATAACTATGAATTAACTTTATTTGTACACATTGCCATGTTTTAATAAAACAGTTTTGGTTTAAATGTAGGTCAATTGTGACATTACAGGATATGTGTATCACGTGGTTACAATTGCCGTGTCCTCTTAACAATTCGAGGGTGCGATAAAAAAAATTTATGAATGCATTTTTAATGACTAATTGTTGGACTAGTTTGACATATTGTCAAGCAAGCTATAAACGGTTATGATGTAAAATGTGAATGAATTTAAGTCAAATCTGACCTTGCAGGAAACGTGAATAGGCCTATCTCGTGATGTTGAATTACCTACTTTAAGTTTTGTTTTAGTAATATAGCCTCTTTTTCTTGCAGATACATTTGAATATGTTTAAACAGAAAAATATTTTATAAATGGAGCGAAAAAATATTAAGAAATAAAAATTTTGTCTTATGTGCCTGTGTGGCCGAAAAGCTAGGTTGCCGAAAAGGGGGATTAATACCCGATTGAAGTTTCCGCCGATCAGCACCCCCTGGACAACACGTGAACAGGAAATGTTAAGACCCAGCAGGACTACAATATATATTGAGGTTATAAAGTAAAATGTAAAACATATAAGTCTTTGTGTTATACATGTACATATATATATCGCAATAGTTTCATATCAATTCATACTGAAATTGATCCAGAAGTTAACAGATATGACAGAATTGTGCCTTGCGTGTAGAACTGCCGTCCTAGACGACGACCAAGCCTTACAGTGCGACGGATGTGAAGGCTGGCAGCATATTGAGTGTGGTACCGGCATCACCAGAGAGTTTTAAGAAAGGCTCACAGAATATGAAGAACTTCTACTGGATTGGCGATGTAGAGACTGTTCTATGCCCCAACTAGCATTACCTTCAGCAAATGACGCCAACTTCGAACCAGTGTTCGAAAGTACACCATTAAGTGATCCTCAACCAACCAATGTACCAAATCGTAACAGAATGGAAACTCAAACTACTATACTATTCCTGCTTATACTTAATCGTAATTCGGTTGATTAAATATAGACAATGCGTTCCCGTATCATGTAGCAGCATTTTTATATCTATATTTCTTTTACATTGTTGTTTAGGTCAATATTGGGCCCAATACCATCTGAAGCCACGTTTGAGAATACTCCAGTTACGTACAGCCATGTTGACCAGGGAACGCAACGAGGGAAGAAACGTTTGGTGGACAGTTTTTTTTTTTTCAATTAAACTGTTATATATTCAATTACAAATATGCATTTATAATGATTCGCGTTCAAAAAACATCCGCAGAATACATACCACACATACCTGTATAAACAAATATTTGCGGGGGCAATTCAATGGGCGGAGTGTGAGTGCATCACGGCGAGATTGCTTCCGTCTATACGCCTATGAGATGAATTGCCGTCACCAGTGCACGTCTGTATTAAAAGAAATATAATGTAAAATAAATGTAAATAGGTCCCAATTATAAAGGCTACTGAATCGATCATTATGTCATTCAAACCGAAATAAAAGCTTTTATGAAAGTATAGTGGCAAAGCCTACAGGCAAAATCCCTGTCTCCCTTGACCATTAAACGTTCTTTGACCCCCAAGGACTGGCTACTTTATCACTATGTACATTTAATGAGGCACATGTGGTACACTTTAAGATTAA
>JARFOD010139690.1:0-13193 GCA_031763545.1 Mopalia muscosa
CCCCCCTCCCCCTTCCACACACACACACGCACGCACACACAAGAGTTGTCATGTTGTTCTAGGGGTAAGCTAATGTTCAATCGTCCTGACTATAATGGAGAATCCCAAAATTGATAATTATGGTGTCTTTTGATCATACCGACATCGATACTGCTGAAACTGAAAATTTTGGGCTTTAGGTTTACATGTACCTTGAAGTTCAATAGGAAGTCTGTAAACTTAATATAACCACCTATGTATACTCCTTTCATTTCTTTCATGAAACCGTAATAGCTTCAAATGACCAAATTACACAGTTTGTTTAATAATAATTTTGAAACTTGTTTAAGCGGCATTTAGAAGCTGATGTTCTAAACATAACACAATGCTTTATGGGTTACAAATTCCATTTTATATAAATGTTATATATGCTTGAGAACGATGTCTGAATAGATATTGAAACGTTGCACCCATAATAACCAAAAGTGGTAATCCATAAAGCCTTGTGTTATGTTGAATAATTTTGAAAGTTAAGGATAAAGCATGAGTATGTTGTATTTAAATCATTTTTGTTATTTTTCTCCTGAGCACATGCATGTTCTCCGATATGACGCGATTAACGATAGTTTAGAACGGAGTCTGAAGGTAGGTCTCTTATGCCTTAATAAGCTAATCATGCATGCTGCAATAATTGAGGAAATGCAAGGGCCAGTGTTCCCATGGTCAGGGTAAATACAGCGTTAAAAGCCACCATAATTTGTATGCCCTCAAGAACCAATCACGAAAAAGTTTCTCATCTTAGGTCTTCATTCATTTTTAAGATGCTTTATCTGTTTGGTTGAAATTACACATAAACAACTGTTATAGACTCAGTCCAAGCATTGCTCAACCATTCTGTTCCTCTTCCCACCATTTGGACGCAGTTTTGGCTAAAGCTCTCTTTCAGTAAACAAAAATAAACTATAATATATTATACATAATGTTCAACTGAGTTGCATTTTTACGTTACATCATGTTGTTATGTTAGTCTCCAATCTAAGAGATTTGAGCAATTTAAGCTTACATTTTGGTGTAGAAGAAAGTTAAATGTATATAGTTTTAAAGAGGGAAAATAACATTTGTTTTAACGTAATTTATAAATAAATTATCTGTTGCTGAGACGGTGGAAAAGATGATCCTGTTTGCCAGAGATCCGCCCTCAAGTCCCGGTGGAAGCAAGAAAAATGTGATTCATCACTTTGAATACTTTTCTATTTTGAATGTGTTACGATGAGAACAACTTTTGTCCAACCTTTTTGCTCTTATGTGACTTATTTTTCTAGATAGCAAAGCTAGCCAGTATGTTGGGTTTTTTTTCTATTATGGAAGGGGGGACTCTTATGAATCCCATCCGTCAATCATATAGGCTGACACGCCCATATGTGAGTAAAACAACCATAAGTACTACATATACACCATTCAAACAAATCGTATACAACGATTTCCTTGTGTTCTGTTCAAATCTCTGTGGATTTTCTTGTTCCATGGTAAATCTGTGTTGTGACGTGACTGACTCCCTGGGTGTTTTCAATCAGACCGATTCTCATTCATTATGTTTCTTTTTAACATGCACTTTTCGCTACATCTGTTAGTTCCACCTACTTCCTCAGCATTTTGTCCTAGCTTCTGCACGTCTCTGGTCTTCGTCAACTTGTATCTAATTTTCTTGCTCATGTGTGGCAATATTTTGAGACACCAATTACCGGGAAACTTGATCGTTTGGCGTTCATTGTGGTGGAAACTGTCTGTTTCTGTGTGCGGTTGGTGGCTGTTTATCGCCAGGTGTGGCGTCTGAGGACAATAACCAGGCTGTATAGCTATGACAAATATACACAGTCCATTTGCGATTCGTTCACTCAATGTACAATAAAAATGAATTTTAAAAACCACACATGCACAAGGATGTATGCTAACTGTTGCTCAAAGAAGAAAAATATTTTCGAAAAAAGGAAAGTTTACCAAAATATGCCGCAGTATAAATTCTACAGGGAAAATGATATATGTATATTGTAACCCCAAATTTTACCTTTACTGTTTACCTTCATTTCCATACTTATGTAGTGCCAGAAATATTGAAGATATTTTTAACATCTAGTGAATGCTATGTTTGAGAAAAAATGAAGCATACATTTTATCATTCTTCTGTACAATTTAAATATCTAGACTATATATGTACAAGCCAAATGTTGGGGTTTCTTGTGATACACACTCATGATTGTCATGATTGAACTTAAATACAAAAAATATATTTATATTACATAAAGGTTACCTATATCAACTCGAGATTAAGATCTTTATTTTAAAAAAACTTGTTTGGGACTTTGGAGTATGGGATGGGCTGGATTATCGACATCCCTGTGCCAGTGCGTGATTGATTTTTAAAAATCCACTAACCTTACGACTAGGCTCATCAAATTTAAGCGTAAATCGTTTGACAGGTGCCCGCTACCATCATTTGTGAAACAACGTAGTACTATAGTGTCAACGTGGATCTGCTTTATATTGCAGTTTTTGTTTTAGAGGATAGATTTGTCGTTCTCCTCAATGTTAGCTCAACTTGGACGGCCAAGAGCCATCCTGAAATGGAATGAGACAAATCATAGTTTCCACAGGGACAAAAGTCTATGAAAATTGTCTCCGAGCCTAACTGGTATGTCAGATACCAGACCCGGGACTGTCCATACCACAGACAAAAATCAGATTCGGGAGACAGTTGATTATATTTTATTTCCTCCAAGATCCGGTAAGCTATCTTTTCTCCAGTTTGTTACCATCCTAAGATATAGGTTAGTGGGGTCGTAGGAAACAAACATGGTTCTCCGGTGTATATTTGTTATATATAACACTTGTCACTATAATTACATTTAAGTACGGTTCAAGGAATTGATGTGCTCGCTGTAGGTTTCTGGTGATGGTAACAGTTTAATGGGAATTAGATCTGTCTATGGAATGTTACCTCCAGCTGGTAGAGAATGGTATAAACTGAGTCCATGATGGACCGAACTTTGAGGGCTTTCCACCCGGAGACCACACTCCTATATTCTGCCCTGGAACATATGGCAACACACCGAGGTTTATCATATCATCTTAAACGACTGCAAATTAAAGGCACGTGTTCGTCTCTAAACACAAGTTTAAGAGTACATTATATACTATAAAATATACTATTGAAACATTTATAGCTGAAATCTTGTGAAATCCCAAATCTCATTCCGTTCAAGTGTAACACATTGACTGGCTGTAGACTAGCGCAGCTCCAACTCGTATGGATGTGATTTAAAAGACGCCAGGCCTCGTCCTTATCTCCGTAGAAATCACATTTGACGTAATTCTGAACTAGTGATTAACAGCTTATCTTCTCCATCACATGTACAATCTTATTATGTAGTCAATTATCATAGCCGTTTAATACGGAAAAGCACCCCTTCGATTAAGATTAATATACGACTTTACTTTTTGAAATAATCTAATTAAAGAATATATATGATGTTTACATGGTACAACCATCAAGGCATTTATTGAAGGGAATTATTTGTAAATCAGCTAAATTTAAATTAAGAAAGTCTCTACAATTGTATATAGGTTAATATTGCAGCGATTTAAAGACTTTTGAGCCAAATGGTTTTTGGATTTTTTTTCTGTGGCCCTCAAAGTAAAGGGAAAAGCTATTAAATGTATAAAAACTAATATGTGTTATTAACTAGCGGTACTTAAAATGTTTACCTATTATACACAAATCACGCAAGATCATTTCACCCTTTGCTCCTCTTACATTTTTCTAATAAATTAAATATGTGGATTGCAAACAGATTCTTCGTATAAAACACAATCTTTAAAAAAATTGTATATAAATATTTAGCAATATCGCTCTATTCCACGAGACCCCAGCCCCATCGAGAAAGACTCTAGACCCTATATCCAGAAAGACCCTAGACCATATTCAGAACGACCCCATACTCTGTATTCAGAGAGATCCTAGTCCACTCTGGGGTTAGTACAGTCTATACTAATCCCAGATACAATATTTCTAATAACCGTTTTAAATCATCATTATATCAAATATTTCGTGTACAAAAATTAACTAGTGGATGTAATTATATATGAGTTTCTCTTTCCTGTAGTAGACACAGGATTGAGTCCTTTACTGTATTCCATCATTTGAAGAAATACGTTTTGTACGTTATCTGCTGTTTCATAAAATACCTAGCAACTCTGATTCAATCAAATTGAAATTTAACAACCATATTTTATTGCTGGTCGTGATCAGCGGATGATTTGCGAATATGCGAAATGTGTCATTCAACCAACAAAGGCTGAACATTTTAAATCTTTTCTTTTCTTCCAAAGAAAATGGAAACAATCCTTAATGAATAAAGGATTTTTAAAATGTATTGAAAATACAACAATGATTTATGACTTTGCCGAATGAAAAAATAATCATAAATCAATTAAGACAAACAGTCTGCTTTAGAATTAATTTGAAGGAAAATATATGTTTACCAAGGCTCGACAAACATTCACTTTTACAAATTTAAGAAGCTCATGACTTTGGTGGTGTCTGTACAAAGAATCGAAAGTTAAATTGTTTGTGAAGTAAATCAGAAACACAATGGAAAACGTCCTGCACTTAGCGATTTAGTTTAATTCTTATAGTGAATAACAGCTAGTCTCGAACTGAACAACATCTGTGTTGGAAGATTTGTGTTTTCCGGTCACAGTAAAACAACACTCGTTCGGCGTGTCTCGTAAAAATATACTTCCTGTCGTTATGATGTTTTATGGAGGCTTTTGTATTTCTTTTGAAGCCCGGGATTCGAGCACATTTGGACATGATAGTTTACTTCTTCTGTATATTAACCGTGTTGTAAATAATCCAAGTGATTGACCGGAGCTCGCTTCTGTGTCTGGCGGGGGCCATGTGGTGCGAACGGGCATTGATACAGCCGAGAGCCTATCCGTAACATACAAAGAGAAGTCACAGGGGGTAATATAGTTTAATTAGTGTGTAGGTTACATAGTGGCAGTTAAAATGATTCCATTAACTTATAGACCTTGGGATGACGTAAGCAAAGGCCAAGAGGTGTGTAAGACTGCATGCAGGTCGGAGGTTAAATTTCTACATTGGATTTAACTGTGATTGTCAAACACAGATGTGTCTATGTTAAATTGTATCTTTCAGCCGGACTTTTTTAACCAATGTTTTTAGTAATCGGTTTCTAACAAATTATAAATGTAGATGGCAATTTATATTTAGTTGCAGCGTTAAATCTTCTATAATCCGAGATAGTTTCACATTGATTTGACCATCCTCAATCTTATAGTTATACATATATTGTATAATGTCTATATAATAAAGAATAAATGATACCTTTCCTCTGACAATTCACCAGGTACATATTTGGGATGGATAATAAGATTGTTGAAATAGTTTGGCCCTGTGGTCCACAAGCCGGATCAAGGTGGCCAGAACCCTTCTCTATAAACAGTTTATAAAATCTGTCAAGATAAAACTTTAAGCTAGACAAGATTTGTCATCACCCATTTACTGACAATTAATTCCCCATCTTAAAATGACTACGGTTTATTCTACGGCAGACACGTGGGCGCTGGCCACACAAAGTGATGGGAGAGCCGTGGAGAGATCACCGCGATATCACCGCCTTATATCTAACGGTCACTGGACTATACATTGGTGTAATATACCCATGAGATCATCTAGTATATTGTATTGAGCATTAAGCTAAATAAGAAAGTGAACCGTACATCGATACTTAATGCATGCTTCCAAATAATCTGGAGTCCAGCTGGACCCCGTTCCTCCCTCATTTGAAAAAGAAGTGCAAAGCTTTGTTTATAACAAAATAAAGAATTCTACTTATATGTAACCTATTTAACTCACCTTACTAAACAAACATGGAGAAGGGAGAAGGACTTGAGCAAGCTCCTATTTGACAGATTGCAAAACTTATAGATGCTGATATATTTGTCCTTGTTAAGACTCATTTTATTGGTCCATTCGTTCAACAAATTACGCATTCAGCCAAAGTATTATAAGAACTGAATTGACGACAATCTTAATATACCTCGTTCAAGCACATGCTATATTGGCAGATTCGCCAAAGAAAATTGCTTATTCTCGAAGACTCTACGTCTTAGAGACTTCAGATTTGTTTCATTTTTAAAGATGACAATATGATCATCAGTTTTGTGAAGTTGGGTTTTATTTTTGATAAATGTTTTCCCAGAGATAGACTTTGTGTCTTTACGAACGGTCAGAAAAAAATCCACGGAAATCGTTTTAAGCAGATTTTTAGTTTAAGGGCTATTCAGCTAAGAAAAAGCAATTTTGTTTTGTTTTATACTGTTTCATTCAGATAAATAAAGAACCATGTATTGTATTTTTTGTCCACATCAATTTAATTTGCAGCAATTCAGTTCCAAAGTTATTTGTAATTTGGTGTATTCAAACTTTTTAAAAATATAGACATAGGCCTATATAATATTCCGACCAGTACTCTACCTCATAACGGGCTCAGCGAAATTGATTTCCTCAAAATTAACCCAGGGGTCAAGCAAGGCCCAATGATAAAAGTTTTTTTACTCTTAATATACTGCTTTAAATCTCTACAAGGTCAAAACTTACTTATCCAAAATTATTATTTATTCCATATATATGTTAATATTTGGCAATTTTTTCACTTAGATGTCGCCGAAACATTCCAGGCAATAGGTTTCATTTTTAGCATAAACACTATTCTTGTGATGTGCATACTATCTTGCTTCTTTGTAAGGTCTTGCTGGACCCCTTGGTCGATTGTCAAAACACCCGTTTATTGATTGTTTATACAGAAGAATATAAATTTGTACCATATGTATATATTTTTAGAAAGCTGGAATACTAAGGATTACATATATGTTAATGCGGTGAACATCCAACTATTATTTCTAAATATATTGCAAAATGAGTAAATGTCAACGGAAAAAAAGAGACTGCATTTTTCATCTTTTTTTTTTCTCCAAGTGGAATAAATTAGTTGACAGAGTAGAATAGTCCTTGGACTAGTTAACAGCGGCTCATTTTTTTTGTCTATTAAAAAAAAATGAGGCGCCGTTTTGTCTGTTAAAAAAAAAAGAGGCGCTGTTTACAAGATCACATTGTGCTCTTTACAATGGTACAAATTTGTTTCTAACTTTCTAACATTACACTTTTCTAGAATTACGCCTTGAAAAATGTGGAGTCTGTTTAAAAATAAAGTGCCAGAAATAGGCAATTAAAGTTTTGCGACTTGAATATATGATCATGGGAAAACTAAATTATAGGCTCCAATTTAACTGTTTGTAATTATAACTTCGAATTATTTTTTTCATCGACATATAGCTTGAATACCCAACTTTTGATCTAATCCATAAATCAAAATTGGTTCATTTTTAGCCGAAGGTGTCCAGCAAGACCTTAATGAGTGGTGTCAATCAAGCGGAAGAATTGATAAACAAAAACATACTATTTTATGGCAACCATATACACTACGAGGAAATCAGGAATACCAGAGGAAGTTACCTAGTAAGAAATTTAGAAAGTCAGGGAGGATAATTGGGAAAAGCTGTCCTGCATGCACCTGTATAGGGCACCAGGAGTAACATACTAGAAGAACTCAATGAAAGCAAATCAGTAAGTCTTGGGGAATTCAAGACAAAACCACAAGGAAATTAAAAAGAGCACAGAGAGAACTATTGCCGAAGAAAAGAAAGATAAGCCTATTTGAAACTATAGAAGCCCATTTGAAACCCAGAAATGCCTGGAGCGCAATCGGAAAAGCCTGCAGAGAAATAGTCCGTATATAAAGACAATTTCAAATTAAAAGTCCTGATGCAATACAAAAAACAGGGGTGGAATCAAGAAAAGCCGGCAGAAAATCTCAATGTCCAGAGTAAACCACCTTTAAACTACGATAAACCGGAATGAAGCCTGGGGAAAACGCAGAGGAGGTTTAGAAAAACTCTGAGGAAAATCAAGAAAAGTCCAGAGGAAATCATCAAAAGCCTGAAGGTTTGTTTATTTGTTTGATTTGATTTTAACGCCGTACTTACTGTTTTACCAGCGCAATGAGCGGAGGAAACCACCATCAAAGCCACTAACAACAAACTAAGACAGGACAATTATTGGATAATCTATAGGGCGTAATGCAGACATGACAAACCGACCGGGTCCATGTTACGCCTTAGCCCTGACAGCACGATGGCAACAGAAAGCCCCGTTAACCCTCTGTGAAGCCCGAATGTAAACAACCATGAAGAATTCCCCCAGCAAACCAAACAACGTTGCGACAACGCTTTAATTTGGTCGTGTTACGTTGTTGCAATGGAATTTTGAGGACTGCCAGTTATATTGCCACATCCTTAGAATAGAACCACACGGCAACGAAACAGAAATGTAATAGCTACGTTCTAATACGGTTGTTGCTCCATGCAACGTTTTCACAACATTATTATTACGTTGCACAAAACGCTAACAAATTCACAACTAAGTCACAATGAGTCGATTTGTGATGTTACAACGTTGAACTACAACGTTTCCTGACACGTTTTAATAACGTCGTATCAACTGGTACAAAACAACAACCAAATTCCAGTGTAGATTTATGTTGAAGTAACGTTATTAGTTGCGGGTAACTGTGCGGCAACGTTTCCAGTGCATAGCTGGTATACACGTTGCAGCTAAGAAGTGTGTTTGCTGGTTTAAGAACAGCCCGGAAAAAAAACATCCTATAAACCATACACATTTGATCTTTGCCGTGCAGCAGTCCCTGCAACCCGTCCGAGAATCGAATGCACTTCCCTCGATCCCGGATGGGTTTCAATCTGCAACATTTTCTGAACCAGAATCTATTCAAACTAAGAAGTTGTTATTCCAAAATAAGGATAATCATGTTAATATCATTTTTTTTTTCTAAAATGAGGCAAAAATTGGTTGATTTATAGGTTTTTGACGCCGTGGTTAAGTACATTTCTCTTAAAGAGCCATATTATCATAACATGTTAACCATAAGATATGATCGCTTTGACTGCATTGGATTGTGAATTCTTCCATTAAGTGCATGTTCATAATATACTGTATTAATCTGAAGGCCGTGTCACAAGGAAGGACGCAATCTGCACAAGCATTGGTGCAAAGCAATAAGTACATAATAAATATAAATAGTTTAGCATATGCATAGTGTAAACGGTTGTGTCCTCAGAAATCCATGTGATAAGCAAAATAATTCTTTTGTCTACTCCTTTTACGTTTTTGCTGTTCACAGCCGTTGCTGGAAATTAAAATTTGGGTATCTTTTTTCCTATCAAACTGTAAATGTTAGAATCATAGAATACACAAAAACAAGCCAGTATATTTCCAAGTGTCGTACTGTGTTTTATATAGTTTCCATTTCGAGTTACACTTAAGTAATTTCGTTTGTTTCGTGAAGGCAGTCGCACACATGTGTTTGGTTACGGGTGACCAGATGGACACGGTGGGGAGTGAGGTCTCTTCCCCAGAAAGGTATCCCCCACATGGTTTGACTCACCACACTACTGCCAACTTCAATACGCTGCAGTCGTGTATTTTATATGTCATTTACCATCTGGCAGTAATTCTACAAAAGTTACTCATCATTTTTTCAGGACCTTTTATTATTCGTTTTTTGAGCGAAAAATGTTTTCGAGAAGATTAAAGTTAAATAGACGATGAACACCTATAGAAGGGTCAATCAAACCTTGGCCAATCAAACATTGAATTCAACTCAGTTCATATAGTTGCTAGGGTTCGACAGACTTCCACGCGAAAGCCTACCACTCAAAATATATATGGATACTAATGTTCCAGAAAAGATATGGTATTGGAAAATTAACTTCAAACTAAATTTTCTTTAATTCAGACAAACATGAAACTAGTTTCTGAAGATAATTTTCAGTATAAAAAATGGTTTACCAGAACTATAGGATCTGTTTTGACATGATCTATAGCTTGTTTTGAGATGTCTAAACTCATAATAATCGAGTTCAGAGGTCATATATTTTTAGTTTTACATGGAACAACCTATATTATCATCCCATAACTATATACTACTTCTGTAATTATTTTTAACAATGCAATGAGACTTTATAAAGACAACATTGTACATAAACAAAATAATACGAGAATCCCATGTTTCTCCAATACAGAATATGTCTCAGTTGGTGTTTCCTGTACCTGGTAATTGATGGCTCCTCTCTACAGTGTTTGTAGTTAGTCTCACGATATGTGTGTTCCCATTCTGACACTGTGCAATCTCCGCTCCAAAACTTCTCTATTATATAACGATAGGGGGCTGGTAATAACGCGAAAGTGTAATTAAGAAAACTGTAGAAGAGGGAAAAACTAACCTGTTTATATTTGTTTCTCTACAGCTGAAAATGAGAAGCGGGTTCATACAAGTGTTATACGTCCGGGTGGTTTGAGCATGGGACAAATTGTGACACAGACCAGCACCAAAACATAGCGCTTCAAACTTACAAATAAGATATGGTAAAAACTCATTCGCAATCTGTAGTCTCAGCTGGCGATGGAATCTTCACTGAAATAGTGAAAAACAGCAGGTTTTCAATCCCAATTCACTGACTCCATGCTGCTTAGATATACGTCTGGACATTCGGGTGCAACTTACATCGAGCACTGGCGGTATACGTGAGAAATGTCCATAAAAACTCCGTATAGACTAATACATATTTTAATAGCTGAGAAAATCAGCCCTGTCGACTTATTTATCATATAGCCATTACCCTTGTCGACAGAGCTGAGAGACCATCCATGTTAAAAAAGTGAAGGTCGGCGGAAGGTAATATGGTGCACTGTTGACAATAATTACCTACCGCTGTTGAAATAAGTATAATTCGTCATCTGATCAAACATTATGGATCAAAATTCAATAGTTGGCGTTAAATCTACTTGAAATCAAACAAAATTTCCGTTAGACAATTGTCGTTCCTCGTGGCCACAGGTTTACTTGTCCTTTGGACTCGCATAAATTTATTTCCGTGTGTTCCGATTTAATGTTTGGAAATTTCCGCCAAGGATATGTAAACTAACAATGACGTAGCGTAAGGCCAAAGCATTGTTTGTAAGATTTTTGAACTTTAGTTGCTATTCGTGTTGATCATTCGTGTTAATTTCAGATACCGTTTCGATGAATTGGAAATGTACATTTGTCAATCTTTTATCGATTTAATCTACTTAGTTAGTCCAACCTGCGATAGTACATGTATATGTAGTTAGCTAAGGAGAGATGTCATGCAGGTAAAACTTGCAAGATATCAAAATCTGGTAGCCTATGGAATTCGGGTAAGAGGAATGTCCGAAATGTTAAGGAGCAAACATATAAGCCCAATGATCGGGCTAATATTTTAATAAACCGAGATATTTTTGAAAGCTTCTAATACAACCTTTATTTATCTTGCTATGTATAGATAAGAGATCTTACAGCTCGAACTGCAGGCTTCTTTGTATATTGTAATATTGTAAGAGTAAATTTCAGTAACGATTTGTGTTTTTGTACTTAACTTTGAAAGGACGGGTTAACAGAAGAATCATATTGTATAGCCTATGCAGTATGCAGGTTATTTGTTAAATCGATGCTAACAAATCTATGTGAAACGGGGATCACTTTCTTCAACTTACACAATAAACTATAAAGCGGTTTACTGTATGTAGTCGATATTTCAATTTTTCTTTGGTTTAAATCATATTATTTGACACACACACTTAAGTATGCCGAATTGAATTTAATTTGACTATACCTCTTTACATAAAGGTAACGAATAAAAACTCGTCTGATTGATTATACATTTTGTAAATGCTGAGGTCATAAAATATGTTTGTAAAATGTATAGAAAAAAGTTTTATACAAATTTCGCAATTGCATGTATTTTTATGTAGCGAATACTAATGCGTCTGATTATACATTTTCGAAATGCTGAAGTCATACAATTTGTTTGTAAAATGTTAAACAAATAGTTTTATATACATTTTTTGCTTGTATTTAAGCTTTAAGTTTTTTATGAATATAGTTATGGAGTCGTAAAAATATGGGGTGCCATTGCTAGAGCGACTATATATTTTGTAACTTATCGTAATTATTTTGTAGGAACCATGCATCAATGTAGACCCAAAGTTTAAATATAATAAAATAGATAACTTCTTTCGTGTTCGGATTACTGCATGATTGCAGATAACAGAAACAAATCTGGTTGGACAGCTTATTCTAGGAACTATTTGAAACTTATCCTAATGTCCATTTCCATGTAGCGTTTGTAGCTTATATCATCAACAAAAATAGCAGATAACTGTCTTATACCAAAAACTAATTGTTTCTCAGTAATGACACGTATCAAGTTTTTATGCAAGCATAACGTTGATTATTGTAGTCCATGTGTGATCACTGACAAATCTATTAAACTCAAGTCCAGGATTGATGAGCCGAAGAGATCGAGATTCCAATTTTATATTTGTGAGTCCCAAAGTTGCCATTTATGATAAAATGCTAGAAATTATTATTTAGATTGGGAGTTACTAGGTTTTGTTCATCCTAAAAAAAAAAACAATGAATTTTGTCAGCGGATAAAAAAAGGATTTATATATATGAAAAACCGCTGGTCGTTGGGCGTATGATAAGGCTATATGAAAAGCCGTTGGGCGTATGATAAGGCTATGAAAAGCCACTGGTCGTTGAGCGTAAGGTAAGGCTATATGAATAACCGCTGGTCGTTGGGGTATGATAAGGCAAATCTACTTTTACAGATCAGCGGAATTATTTAGGCTTATTTAGCTTATTTCATATAAGTTATAAGCTTGTTTATGTTGAACAGTTGTAAAATTGTTTCTCAGTTCAGCTGTTGAGCTTGCTTTTCAGTGGTTATAATATCAATTTATCAGTAGTTATAAGCTTGTTTCTTCGGCCGTTAAGCTTGATTTCAGTGGTTATAATATCAATTTATCAGTAGTTATAAGCTTGTTTCTTCAGCCGTTAAGTTTGATTTCAGTGGTTATAATATCAATTTATCGGTAGTGATAAGCTTGTTTCTTCAGCCGTTAAGCTTGATTTCAGTGGTTATAATATCAATTTATCAGTAGTTATAAGCTTGTTTCTTCAGCCGTTAAGTTT
>JARFOD010139701.1:0-13193 GCA_031763545.1 Mopalia muscosa
AGGAAAGGCGGACTCGAACCCGTCAATGGTAAATCGAAGCATGTTCAGTTCAGGAAGCGCACTCGCTACCACTGAGCAATTGCCCCGGGCCCCTCAGGACAATGAGACGATTATGTTTGGACCACCGGGAAGCTAGAACCTGGCAGAGGGGCAGTTTCAACTCTGCACTAAAATAAATAGGCACGATTACAGGAAACCTTTATATCAAGCTTCGAATCATGCTGATGATATTTTCTGATTACTGCAATCCAAGTTAAACATTGAGTGGAGTTTTGATTAAATGATTACACAAAGAGAGTGAGTTGATAGATATATTCACGCCTATATTTCCCTTTGATTTGTTAATTAACATCCTAAATACAGTTTCTTCTATCCCATGATGTGGTGCCAGCCCAATTAGAGAAGGAACACCACTATCTTTGAGACTTTATACAAAGACATCACAAACACATTGGCTTCATGTTGCCCCTTAGCTCTGAGAGCACCAGGGCCCGTATTCATAAAGCTACTTAAGCATTTCTTAAAGTTAAGAAAAACTTAGTAGCTTTATGAATACGGGCCCAGGGCAACAGGAAGCTCTATCCAAACTCTCCGCAGTAAAGGCCCACATGTTTTAAACCACTTACCCCAATACCTTAGCACAGTCATCGTAATATTTACTGGAAGTTTTAACAAAACTGAAGCCGTTCACATCGCACACCAGTGACTTTCCATTAGCTCGAAGTAAGTCAAATCCACATACAGTTTGCTGAAAATGGAGACAAATTATATATTAAAAAAAAAAATACAAACATCCTTCAAATACCCATTATTGAGAAAAGTTTTTCACTAATGTGACTGATTTTGTTTGTTTGTTTGTTTGATTGGTTTTACGTCGTACTCGAGGGTATTTAACTTATATGACGATGGACACAAATATACATCACAAACGAAACTGCTCCCCGTTACCCTTTAGCTCTGCGAACACCAGGGCAACAGAAAGCAACCTCTGTTCTCGCCTCTTACGATCGACCAGGGAAGCCGAGGGAGTATTCTGCAGGGCCATGGCCCACCTGCTCCTTCACGGGGCCACATCATTAGGAGATCATTAGGAGACACACTAATTTGTGAAGCTAGAAATAGCAGAAATTAGTGAAGACAAGGTACATTTGTTTTCAGATAATGCTCTTTGGAAAGGGACTATTTCATAAAAAGTTTACATGGAGAGCATTACCTCATGGTCAAAAATCAGTTATTTTATATAAAGGAAGATTCATTTTGTTTCCTTCCTGTCTGTCCTCCTTATAGTTTTATTTCCCCCTTTTTAAACCAAATTAAATCCGCAAAAAAACAGTTCTTAAACATATGTTTCAGGTAATGAAACCATGAAAAACAGAGGTGGATGGGTAGGTAGATAGGCAATTTTTTATTTTTTTTTATTTCTTCTTTATCCCTGATAAGCACAATTGTTTGATTGGTGTTTTAACAACCAACTCAGCAATATGTCAGCAGTGTGTCATTTGTGCCCTGCTATATGCCTGTGAATGACACAATATGGGAACAGTTTGTCCTCAGGCATGGTAAAGAAAACACAAAAGGCAGAAGTCAAAATATTGTGCATGAATAACAGCACGAATGATAACTGATAAAGATTTATAGATTTTATCCACTTTATATGACAAGAGCAATAACTTAAGTCCTGGGATACACTTCCGGTAAAATTTCCCCTAAATTCAGTTCTGTTAATGTTTGAGATTTTTTATTGCAAAAGAAAATGAAAGCTGCTTTTTAAAAAAATCAACCATTTAAAGAAAATCATTGAAAGCTATCAGCTCAGGCATTCATAATATTTTATGTAAATAATAAAAGTTACCATTGACCCAATAATTTACTATTTTTGACGGGTCGGTAGGTTTTCTGGAAACACAGGTAATTTTGAGGATGGCCTTGTCTATAAAGAGCAACAGAAAGCCCAACTATTTGTGATGTCATATTATCTGGTTTTATGATTGTCTTTGTTTCTTGCCATCTATGGAGAGTGTGGATTCCTGCACACATTGTGATGGCAGGCCACCATACGAGTGAAATAACGATTTTGTTTGTTTGTTTGATTGATGTTTAACGTCGAACTCAAGGGTATTTCACCTATATGACGACAGACACAAATACTGAAGATCACAAACAAATCTGCTTCTCGTTACCCTTTAGCTCTGCCATGGCAACATAAAGCAACCTCTTTTCTCGCCTCTTACAATCGACTAAGGAAGCCGAGTATACTGCAGGGCCATGGCCCACCCGCTCTCTCACGGGGCGTGAAATAATGAAATGCCAATTTTTTTTTTTTAATTTACACAGATGATAAGAAACAAAAATTACATTTTGTTACACATATGTAATTTTTTGTGTGATAAAAATTTACATTTTTTTTGCTTCCTTACACATTTTCTGCCCTAAATATCAGTGCAGATACTAGCACCATTTTCAATAAATCCACAAGTTGAAAATCCATAAAATCTGGCTTGTTATGATATTATCTCAGCTTCTAAATGCCATATAAACATTAAATACAATATATAAAAGCAAAGTCATAAGTAACGGTATCTAAAGCAAATAAATAATATTGCTTAATTATAATGTAAGAAAATACAATCATTGCCAGAAAACGAATTAAGCATCTACATCAAAGCCCGCAATGTGCCAGAAATATTCCTGAAGTCTGAATCCATCTACATCAAAGCCTGCAATGTGCCAGAAATATTCCTGAAGTCTGAATCCATCTACATCAAAGCCCGCAGTGTGCCAGAAATATTCCTGAAGTCGGGATCCATTAAGCCTCTTACTTATCTATGTTTCATATGTCAAATTCTAAAGGTCTCTAAAAGGTGATATTTAACTTTACTTTTAATAACAACTGTGGGTCCAATACAGGTGAGTTGAAGTAAGATGTTATTTGCCGATTACCTGTGTACATGTCTAATTCTACCTCAGTAACCTTACTAAGGCTTCAATACAGGTCAGGTGAAAAACAGGTGTACCAGTCTCTCATACCTGGATTCTCTATAATTAGACAATCAGGTTCTATTATATTGTTCTGTCGTTTAAGACAAGCCGAGCATAATCGAAACTCAATCTGAGCTGTCATTTCCAGACGCACAATTACAAAGAGTGTTTTGTTTTCAGTACACACATGACTCTCTGTGAGCCTGTGCATGGTAAATCAGCTTTATCTAGATCTCCTCTGGAGCGCCGCCATTCAGCTATTGATTCATGGTCTTTGCATGTCTATTGATTGTAGCGCAAACGGGACGGGCTTTGTGATGTGAAATTAGATACAGCCGGGTCCGCGTAAGCTGGCCCTAGGCTCAGACTAAACTTTCAAAGCGGAATTTCCGTCATCGGAGGGTAGATGAAGAAGATCGCCTTCGTGTAGCGTTTCTGAGATCAGCTTAACATGTCCTTTGGGGGTGTGGCCTTAGATTGCACTAATTGATCTAAGAGCTGCTGGCCACGCTGGGGGCATGTGTGATGTGATACTAGATCTACATGTATATATAGTCATTGCTTTCCTATACACTCAGTGGATCTAGTTTCAAAACATGTATTAATAGACATCAATATTCTAAATCAGACAACAATAATTTATCTCGGTTTATTTATCACAACGTATCAATCCCATTTCAGAGATTATTTCAGACTTGAAAACGATCTCTGAAATCGGATTGAAACGTTGTGATAAATAAACATATGAATCCCTTATTAGTTTTATGTTACCCAACTTCTAAATGCTACTTAAAGAACTAATAATTTATCTCGTCATTGAGCTTTTAGGCCATCTTTAATTTTTTTTCTTTTTTTTCTGTCTTTTGAATTAGGGTGCCGGCACAATAATAGCCAATGTGGAAAAAAACTGTTAAAATTCACTTTTATATAATATTTAAAGTCATTTCAAATGAGGTAATAATGTGCCAGCCCAATGAGTGAAATTTTTGCTCTAATGCAGAAAGGCCAGAGGAACAGCCATCCAATCACCAGTTTACTTTGCTTGAGTTATATCTTTTTGGATTCTATTGTGTCTTTCATGTGGGTTTAACATCATTTATTGGAAAAGTTTGGACAAGTTCTAACGCTGTCGGAAGCTGCGAGCTTGCGAGGCAGTGAGAATCCACACAGAAACATGCACTCTAATAACCTATTTATTATATATATGTACCCACTTGTACAAGTAATCAAAATGAAAACAAAATATCCAACCATCATAGATTTACAAGAGATATTTCCTGGATGTTTACGGAAATAGAGAATGTCAGTGTATGTTCTTTTCTTTGCGACATGCATGTAAAATATGTCTACCCAGCAGAAAGATGATATCAGTGCGACTTGACAGAAGTCTAAAAGATCGGTGTCTAATATTGAAGAATATCAGACAGTTGCAGCTTGCACATAAAATTGCAAGGATAGATATTTAGATGTATAATAATTAAGGGTATTTCACTATTGTCCATTTCACACTGGTGCAAAACCAGGAGGAAACTTCTACATAAAGACACCAGAAAAAGGTGGGCACTAGCCCAAATATCGGGCTCATATGTTTGCTTCTTTTAATAATTCAGACATTTATAATAATAATACTAATAACTGTACTTAACGAGGAAAAAACTGACAAGTCTAACATACTTAACAATTGAACCACGGGCACGTCAACTAGCTCTATGATCTACACATATGTCAGGAATCTTATTGTGTTATATTTTGGAATGCTTCACAACAAAAGAATGGACTACTATTTCCACCTAAACATGGACTATGGTTCTTCAGACAAAGATACAGGTACTTCTTAAAAGTTAACAAGTATTAAATGATGCATTGTTTTTATCTGGAATTGTCATAAAATTTAGTTGATGCATTAGCTTTTTATCCCAAGATATTAATTCAAAATCATTAACAAAAGTTTCCTTAGAAGTTAATTCGATAGAGCAGGTATATCATCATTAATGTTATTTACACCTGAATTCCTAATTAAGAACATATCGAGATTAGATATAAATCAGTCTTAAGATGTCTGTTATCAGCCAATATTACATATGTTCCATTTGGCTGAATATGGCTTCACAGGTGAGGCATACATACACCTGAGTAGGTAATTAAGAATTAGCCACAAATCATATTCCATATTGACAGATATTGGACAATATTAGATATGACGAGGCATGCTAATTAGCACATTAAGGAGTTATCACA
Source organism: Mopalia muscosa (assembly GCA_031763545.1). NCBI lineage: Eukaryota > Metazoa > Mollusca > Polyplacophora > Chitonida > Mopaliidae > Mopalia > Mopalia muscosa. The sequence goes on from JARFOD010139701.1 coordinate 5,218, forward strand.
GCAGCGTTCTTTGATCGTTAGCTGTCAGCCGTATTAGCTGAATAATTTCGCCACTAGAAATCGAGAGTCACAACGGATGTCTTCGATATATGGCATTATGACGGCCAAACAAAAGGCCCCCTAGTGGACAATTGTTTGGCATCCACAACACCTGACAAGCGAATTAATTCATAACAAGATACCTGCCTCATTTTGCCACACAAACACAGTTGAGATCAATATCTCTTTATTAAAGCTAGGAAGGGCTGACAGAAGATTAAAGCTTCATGTAAGATAGCACCAAATTATTGATTTTTGATGAGAAAATTACACTTGCATTAAGAATTTACCTGTTTGCAAAAACTTTTTTTTAAGCACAGCTAACTGTTGTTTTTGCTTTCCTCTTGTTCTTTATGTCTTTCGGAAATATTTGAGGCTATATTTTATATTCACTGTAATCATATCTTTGTTAATAAATATTTCGCTTTTTATTTCTTCTGGTGATCAATTGGACTCCCCAGAATTACAAAATTAAAGAAAACTATCGATCTATCAGTATTTAATGCGTACTCCAGATTACTTCACTTATATGAGTGTACTCCAACACCAATAACCACACAAGTAAAATAATTCATGGGAATTTAATGTTCCCCCAGTGCTAAGTAAAGAAAGTATGAGTTCGCTTGAAACAATCTCTCCTTAGCCAGAAATCTAGCCTAATTACTAAATTAATATAATTATTGGAATATAACTGCGTCATAATATCTTTGTTACAACCAAGCCGTAAGGGGCTACAGAGCTACTTTTGAACTGATGATGGGGAAAAAACTAGTATCACACTTGAAAGAAACTGTCATTAGAAACACCAAGATACACAGTAGTTCTAGTTAAAGGGAAGCTACTCTGTTGAACAATAAATCAGATTAGATCATCTGTCAAAGATCATCTTGTAAGAAAAGTTTATAGAATGATTCTGATTGTGTACATTGGTATTTCTTTAATATCATTGTTATTATTATATTATTTCAATTCATGAGTTATATGGCCTACATATGGGGATTTCACTCATACAAAAGTTGAAAAATATCCCTGTCACTGGAAGAAATAACAATACTTTCATTTTATGATATTTATGTCATCAACTTGGTGGGTGAATTGGCAGGTATGTGAATTGGTAGGGGGTGTAGGGAGTTTGGGTTATTCACTGCATATAAAATAAACACATAATTCAAAACATGGTGCATTGAACGAAACTATGTAACGGTACAGCACAAAGAAAGTCCTTCTTTGGAGTAGTCACCTTACTCTACAAGACTTTCACCCCTTTATAGTTGAGAAAGACTCAGTGCACATGGAATTCTCATACAGAATCTACCATTACAAAATGGCAGATAAAAATAGAATAATATGGCACAATAGTCTTTAAGTTTGTGTATAAGGAAATGCATTTTTTGGGGGGCTGCCTGGGAGACTCGAATCTGTAACCAGTTCACTGGAACTGTAAAGCAAAGATATCAAAATGGTAACAGGGAGGCAATCAATGCTGCAAAGCCACAGAGCTAGAGTTACTTCCCCTTAGAAATACATAACCTTATCAAGTATTGAAAGAAGACCATTATTACTATGCTTCCTGGGGTTGCTCTAAAGGATGCTACGAGTTTAACACTGGTCTATTACACTGAAAAGTTTGTTTCCTTTTATATCTGGCTTTAGTAGAAATAAATGCACTTCTATACACAGCTTTGTATTAACAACTTCTGGTGAAATTTGAGATTCTCTATACACTGCTTTCTAAGGATAACTTCAGATCAAATTTGAGATTCTCTATACACTGCTTTCTAAGAATAACTTCAGATGAAATTTGAGATTCTCTATAAACTGCTTTCTAAGGATAACTTCAGATGAAATTTGAGTTTCCCAATACACTACTTTCTAAGGATAACTTCTGTTGAAATTTGAGCTTCTCTACGCACTGCTTTCTAAGGACAACTTCAAATAGCACTTGAGCTCCATACAGTTTTATTGTTTTTTGAACAGGTAAAGAGTATATACACTTTTAGTGTTCCAATGTTCCCTGTTCACATCATAATAAACTGGTAAGGGATTCTTGAATTAATTTGCAATTCCAGGTGCTTTACTTTTTCGTAATTCCCCCCTTACATTATTGAAAGAGTTAACCAACAACAGCAGCAGTACTTTGTACTTGCTTCCATTAAAATCAGGATATTCAAAAGTTTTGGTAAGCAGTGGGGACTTACATGTATCTAGCTGTAGCAATAGTCTTGTTTTAATAGGTCAACGGTTTCTTACAAGGCCCAATTACAATTTTGACCCAAATTAATTTTTCAAGATTTAAAAAAAAAAAAGCTTATCACAGACTGAGAAGATATACGTACATTTATTTATATTGTAGCTTACACATAGGATATTTTTCAGACAATACAATAACATCAGCATGGGAAGTATAAGTTAGCAGTATGGCAAGGTCCAGCAAACATTGGACTTACAGTAAAAAAAAAACAATGTTAAAAAAGAAAATATTGTGCTTGTTCAGTAAATAGATTCTTCCAAAACCTCCATTGTTTTTCAAACTCTTCCGGGTTACCTTCCATGTAGTAACCAGCTCTCTCAATATCATGGTAGTTATTTCAAAAACAGTTTAAACCCTTGAACTTTTGGAGATTTACCATTGTTTTGCTTATTTTTATAAATAAACCCTTTTTCTAAAAACATAATTGTGGTATTAGTCTTATCTGTACCTTCTTATTTTGAGTCAAACAGAATAAATTGGTTGGTAAGGTTTACTGTGATATTCAACTCAGCCTGTAGTCAACCTGCAATTTCTTGCCAAAACATTTGTATGATTTAACTTTCCACAAACACCTGGTTCAATGTTTCATTTCCTTTCAACAAAAGTCACATCTCCAGCAGTCAAGAAAACCAATTTGATGCAGAAAGGTGTTTGTTGCCAAAATTGAGCTTTATGTCTTTTGTTTGTTTGATTGAAGATTAACGTCATACTCAAGGGTATTTCGCTTTAATATATGAACACTGATCCTCCACTTCACACTGTTCTTTGCCTTATTGTGGTGGAAAACTGACAGGAAACCTCTTAACCAAACATCTTTACAATTGCAGGAGCCACAACGTGTGCCTGACTCATATGCCAAAAGGCTGTGAATGGATACATATTAAAAATATTGTGGCGAATTTATGGAAAATTTATTATTGAGAAGAGCAAATTTTTTAATTTGACTGGGGAGGACTCTCCGAGGGTCAAAAATAAAGAACACCAGATGCTTTTAATATCATACCTGTAACAGCTATAAAGTGCTAATATTATTTAATAATCCCCTTAAAACTTCTTGCAGTATGATTAAATAAATCTTATGAACCCCATGTTTTGAACATGTGTGAGACTTAACGCATTGAATTGTCTACCTTGCAAACATTTTATCACGACATATTGCTCTGCGATTTCTAACTTTCTGTTCAATGTGTTACCCAATGACATATATAGTTGCAGCAGAGGAGGTGTAAAGTTTTGGTCAGACTTGGTGGTACCCATAGATCTTATGAAATAAGGGTTCAAATGTGGATTTCTCTTATCTGTCTACATTCCTGTTAAATAAAACAACGGGCATCCATATATTTGCCTAACAAAGTCTAACATGAGCAATACAATTTGTTTTCCTCTGATTTAATCTGTTTAAATTTGTCAGTTTGACTGGAGAATATTAAAGAATATAGATATATATTTTAAAGAAATACCAAAATGAAATATATCTATACCTTATAACGTCATTGCCTCTACTCATGAAAGCGTCTCCACTATTACTGGTTCGTTCAGCGGCAGCCTCACTACAATTTAATGCAGGGTTGTTTTTCGCAAGGCAGGAGAGTGTAGTTGAGAGGGCAAACATCAGATTACTGCAAACAGCATCGTATGGTAGCTTGGTCTTACGGCTAGAAAGTTCGTCTAGTCTAGATGAACTGCTGAGAACAACATTCTCAGGGAGAATAACCTGCAGAGAGAACCAGTTATATTTAGGACCTTCATAACATATGTCAGTCATCAAGATGTTCTTTAACAGAATTTGTTTTGTTTGTTTGTTTGATTGGTGTTTAACGTCACTTATATGATGACGGATTGTCCACTTCACACTGTAGACAGCCTTATTAAGGTGGAAAACCGAGAGGAAACCTTGTAAAAAACACCACCGAAATTACCGGAGCCACAACATGTGACTCGCTCATATACCTGATGGTTGAAAGGCGGACTCGAACCAGTGAACGATAAATTGAAGCATGTTCAGTTCAGGAACATCCAGTCATATTGGCAATAATGTCAAACCTTATTTACATCGGCTTCGTAATATTAGAGTCAGGTATTAAAGTCAGACTTTAACCCCTACGCTGCCGTGGTGTGAAGATTAAATTGGTGATTTGTAATGCGGTCCTCAAGGCTATTTCACTGATATGATTATGATACACTGACCAACACAATGATTCAATGATAAGCTATCATAGGTGCATATTCCGCCTTATCTAGAGGCCCATTGGTGTTTGTTTGATTGGTGTTTAACGTCATATTCAAGGGTATTTCACTTATATGATGGATTGTCCACTTCGCACTGTACACAGCCTTAATACAATGGAAAACCGAAAGGAAACCACAAAAAAAACACTCCCGCGTTTGTTGGAGCCACCACCTTTGACTCGCTCATATACCAGATAGTCAACAAGCGAGAGGTCAATTGGTGAGATGACCATCTGTGCTAGAATAATGGCCTCAGCCCTTAGGCAATAGTGATTTGTAATGTTCTCACTGTGGGCAGTTGGGAAGGAGTTTCCTGTTGCACTGGTGCTCTCAAATTTAAGGGGCAACACGAACAGATCTCTTTGTGATGTACTTATATTGCATCTTATGATTGCTCCTTCTTGTCTTTGTTGCCAGTGGCGTTCTGGGTGGTTTACTGCACACATTGGGCTGGTAAGCTGTCATAGGAGTAAAATAATATTTAATACGAGAGATAAACCCCAATCAAGCTAACAGCATTGTACTTACTGAGAGTTGATGAATTAGAATATCAACCAGGCTTCCAATTTTGTTGCTGAACAGCATATAATGGCAGTTATCATAACACCCCTTACAGCTCAACCGGAAAGCATTGCAAACCAAAACAAGAGACCTAAAGACATATATAAATACAAGATTAAATACAAAATGAAAAAAATACCTGCTTAATAATGCTTCAGTTTATCACTCACTTTATGTTAACGCAATTTAAAATTTGTAATAGATTCATATTATGAAAAAAAAGATAAGAGTTTTTCTTTTATTTGTGTAAGTTTTTTTGTTAAGATTTGACCTGTAAACGGTAAAAGCCTTGTATAATGAAAATCTACACTATCCATAATGGATTTGAAAAGACAGAGAAAATTTTGTACCCAAAGAGATGGGAGAGTTTTCAGAACCAATTTTGTTTCCTCAAGCATTTTGATGTACAAAATATCATGTCAATATAGAACTATTTTTATAATGTCAGTGTCAAAAATCAAACAGAAAGTTTCGATTGTTCGGTGATGAATTTGAGAAACTGAAAAAAATCTTCTTGAAACTCTCCTGAGAGAACTAATTGATTGGGTTAAGCCGAAAGTGGATAGGTCAATTACAATAAAAGCTTTTGTGACAGTGGTATATTTCATTGATTGATTGATTAGTGGTTTACATACCCAAGGGTATTTCTCTTATATGATGGTGTACTTGAAACACTAACACAACCATAACATGTGAAGTGTTTTGCTCTGTTGGAAGAGTAATAGTCTATACTTGAAACATACACCCTCAGTCAGAGAGTCTGGGGTATGGAAATAAAATCAAATGGGAAGTTTAATCTTCCTCCAGTGCAAAGTAAAGAGCATATTGCCAGGTTCCACACAAACAGTCCAGTGGGTTGTAGATAACTAATGGCTACTTACTTCGATGGTATAACCGTGGGAAGGGTGGACAGTGAATTATCCAACAACAACAAAAGCCTGCAGAGAGATGTCAAACCTCCCAGACGGCAAAATGATATCTGGTCATTGTGAATCTGAAATACAAAGTCTTGTTTGTAAGTTTTGCTTGTTATTCAATTAGGACATAGTTTATAGTGAGAGATCAGCTTTGTGTTAAAGAGAAAGGATTCAACCCAACATGTTCCCAGCCATTTGTTTATTTGTTTGATTGGTGTTTTACATTGTACTCAAGGATATTTCACTTATATGACGAGGATTGTCCACTTCACACTGTTCTTTGCATAATCATGGTGAAAAACAGAGGATACCAAGTGAACAGTACATTGAAGTAGGATTAGTAAGCAAACGTGCTAAGCACTAAGCCACGGTCACGGGCCCCACTAGCCATTGAACAATTAGTTTACATCTGAGTAAATCCATTAAAGTTTAGTAACAACTCTGAAGAAAGATCATGAATTAATTTTGACTCGATGTTTGGGTTTAAAAAAGTTTATATCCAAAAAGTGGGTTAACATCAGGCAGGTTCTAACAATCCATTAATATTGACTGATTGATTGATTGATTGGTTGGTGTTTTATGCTGTGCTTGAAGTCCTTTCACGTATATGAGGGTGGTGAATTTCAACAATAATTGACACTAGCAAAACCAAAATGAAGTATTTTGATAATGCTGGGAAATTAATCTTCCTCCATTTTTAAGACAGCATTGCTACATGTACTCTCCGAACAAACTGGCCTTAGCCAGAGGGCCAATCCATTCAGTTGACTTCTGATGATGGTTTAACTAATAAGTCAAAATGCTGAGATGCTGATGTATATCGGCTGTGTACTTCCAAAGAGTGAACAACAACACAACGCTAATGTGTTAGATACAAACACTCTGTTGTAATCAGTATAATCAGTATAATTGATTTATTTCAATTATACTGCCGCTAGCCAGAGGGTTTACTCAATAAAGGTTTGGCACAAAAGTTAGTTATGTAATAATCTAACCTACCTTCTTATCGAGTATTCTAATGATTTCTCCTAAAGCTCTGTCAAGGGCAGTAACTCTGCTCTGTGGCCAGGGTCCTGTATCTTGACAGTGTAAATACTTATTCAGATCCTTCACTAACTTCTGTAATCTGTAAGAACAATATTTATTTCAATTATAAAGAAAAATAATTTTTAAATACAATTGCAAGTTTTCTGTTATCAAATACATGGTTTTGTTCAACATGTTGTATGTTGTATATTATGGTAATGTCACTCACACCATGATGTACCCACCCATTGGCTACTGATACCATCTATCAAGTCACTTGAAGCAATCTTAAATGCCCACTATCAATCCGGATATGCAGTTTGGTGCAATAAGATCGTTTGATTGTTGGATTGGTGTTTAACGTTGTACTCAAGGGTATTTCACTTATATGACGACACATTATCCCCTTCACACTTTACACAACCTTATTACGGTGGAAAACAGAGAGGAAACCTCGTTAAACCACCCCCGCAATTGCCGGGGCCACAACATGAGAGTCAACAGGCAGACTGGATCATTTGAACAGCAAATCGAATCAGGTTCAGTTTAGGATGTGCACTCGCTATCACTGAGCCACAGCCATGGGTGGGTGCAATGAGAGAATGTATGCGTGTTAGCTTGTTTGTTTGACAGGCATTTATAACCTTTTTTTAAAACTATTATTTCACATAGTGACATCACTCTGTTGAGAAGTCCTAACACAAAGCTCCTGCAGTCAATACAAAGTTTCTATAGTGGAAGAGTCAATTATTAATCTAAGTATAAAGATTTTTTTTCTTGGGGTTATATGCTTATTTTGCTCACAGGACAGTGAGTCGGTTCAATGGGTGAAGGAAATCACTCTTGATCCAACTAACAAGAAAGACAGACAAGACAGGACAATCACTAACATATGGGATTCATCTTTCTCTATAGCGCTCTGAAAGCACCAGTGCCAAAGGACCCCCCCCCCC
>JARFOD010139712.1:0-13193 GCA_031763545.1 Mopalia muscosa
AAGCAGGTGTTTTTGAACAGTATAAAAACTGTCGGCAAACGGTTCTTCACAAAAGAGCCTATACGGCAACTATAACCTTCTGCCATTGTTTATAGGCGGTGTTATCCAATAAATCTGGTCGAAATGAAGCCATCTTTACCAATCTACCCAATCGGCAGATTGAAATGAAAATGAGTACAAATAATATTCAAACTAAGGACATAAAAGTATCCGCATTCCACCAAATTCCTCATGCCGTCATCGGATAAATATTGCATATTTAACATCGCTTCACGCTGATAGATGTGTGCATATGCATTAAGGGCATACATAAGGTTCACCATGAGCATATTTGCCAGTGTATGTACATAATTAATAAACCCAACGAATTTCATGACTCTACACTCTTAGAAAAATGTGGCTCTAATGGTCATTCTGACTGTGGGCTATTCTCATCACTCTCCGTGGTCCGTCCGGTATCACTATATCTCAGAAACTGCTGCTCCAATCACATTTATATTTAATTCAAAGCTTCCCTACATGGTCTAGTTTTGCAGGTAACATTTTGGTTCCTGTTTGTTTGTCTGTTCTTCTTTAATTGAGTAATTTGCTCGTAATTTACACATTTTTCTTATCGGAAAATCTTCATAAGGTGGAGCTGCGCTGGTCTCATTTTAGTTTTGATCCATATATTCATTCTTTTGTTATCCATTTGTCTGCCTTCTGGACTTCTATGCATATTGCTAATTTGAACATTTTTGTTATCGGCTAATCTTGGAAACCTGTATTCCAATCAAGTCCATATTGTGGATTGAGCTTCCTCATAAGGTGGAGCTGTGCTGGTCTCATTTTGGTTTTGATGCATTTATTCATTCTTTTGTTGTCCATTTGTCTGTCTTCTGCAGCTCTATGCATATTGCTATTTCTTGTTATCACTATATCTCAGGAACCGCTGCTCCGATCACTTTCATGATTTGTTAATAGCTTCCTTTCATGGTTTAGTTTTGCAGGTTTTGGTTTTGATCCATGTAATTTTTTTGTCTAACTCTATACCTAGTAAACACAACTTTTCCTATACTGCTTAGGCAAAAGATGAAAATCAAATCGTGAATCCGTCCCCTCTTAGACCCTCACTTCAAACTGTCTTAACAGTGTGGGCGTCAAGATCCATTCATGGATCTCTTGTTTTAGATGAATTCTTTTCAAGTTTATATGTTGCTTTTACTTTTATGATTAATCTTCCAAACAATACATATAACTACTTGGCTTTGCTTACCGCTTTTGTCTTTACTTAGCATTGGAGGAAAATTAACTTCCGAACATTTAATATGGAAATGCTTGGTTGTGCAGCACATTCATAAAAGTGAAATACCCTTAAGCATGGTGTAAAACACCAATCACTTGGAAATGGTATATGTTTGTGTAGCTCTAATAAATGATCTAAATACAACAATTTTCATTTCTTTAGGTTCCCAGAGGAAAAAGAAGTCCTCAAAATATATGAAAACTGCTCGTATGGTAGAGCGCCCTTTTCCTGAACAACTGGATGAATTTTTCTTTAAGGAATTGTTATACACAAAGCATGAGGATGAAATTAAAGGTAAAGTATCATAAATTTTTGTTAAAATTAGTTAAGAGAAGTTTAATGATTGATTCCTCTATGTTTGATAGAATGGAACAGACTTTAGACATCACCCTAATTTAAAGATGTATGAAATTGATTTACAATAACAGGGCAAATGATACACTTTAGAACTGTACATACATGATGTAGCAGAAATCTGGGCCTGGGGTACGTATCCTATAAAATTCACAGAAATTGCACACTACATGTTTTTTTTTTTTTGTTTCATGCTTTGTTGGGGTCTTTGCATAGTTATGCAAATTTATTTAAGGAGGACTGATTTATAGGTTTTGTTTAAATTTGTTTAAATTGTTTGCAGCGTTCGCCTAAATTTGCATTTTGCTACTGATTTAACAATCTTTGTCAATGGGATCATCAATGAAGTTTATACTATAAAGCGATTTTGCTTTAAATTTCATAAATGCACATTTATCAATTGAAAAATCAGCAAAGCACAGGCAAATGCAAATGTCTTCTAATTTTAGAAGAACGGTTTTAAGGCTAGGCCATAGATTATTAGAGCACAGACCTGCTTCTACACTTTGTCCAATGCACCCAAACTGTCACGGCAGTCAAATAACCTGTAGAACCCTTCTGTTACAAACATTCAGAAGAGAAAAAATCTTAACATAACACAATTCTATGCATTTCAACTTCTATATTTATTATCGCGCAACGTTTCAGTACAGATACTAGCACCTTTCTCAAGCTTACTGACAGGGCAGAATTATGACGGTATAAATATTACAGTTCAAATAACATTTGCACAAACAAGAAGTAAATGGCTTTAGATGGCTTTTAGAAAACAAATAAATGGGATTACATCAAGGGATCAATAAGATAGCTGACTGTTGAGGGTAATTCCACATGTGTCCCAACAGGGTGGCTTTAGATTATAATTTAATATAAATAGTACTAAAGACAGGTGGTGGATTTTGTAGGTAATAACTGTATGGTGTTTAGACTAACTTAGCAGGGTACAGCTTTGATTAGGTCATCATAGGCAGAGGGCATGAAGAACCCAGTGTCTCTATTTAGTGCAGGTTTTGATCAGCGGATTTGAATGGCTTCCATCAGTTTTTGTGTTGCTAGGTTGGTAAGATTTACATTTAACGTTTTTATTTCACTCCAGATTATGTGATGGGTTTTCGGATATGTTTTCAGAGAGAGCTGATTTTCGCCATTCTGTTTGGTTGAAGTTTGGTGTTCTTTAATTCTTTGTGGCCCACGGCCGTGGCTCAGTGGTAGCGAGTGTACTTCCTGAACCGAACATGCTTCGATTTACCATTCACGGGTTCGAGTCCGCCTTGCGACCATCAGATATATGAGCGAGTCACATGTTGTGGTTCCGGCAATCGCGGGGGTGGTTTTAACAAGGTTTCCGCCCGGTTTTCCACCGTAATAAGGCAGTGTGAAGTGGACGATCCGTCATCATATAAGTGAAATACCCTTGAGTACGACGTTAAACACCAATCAAACAAACAAACAAACAGTTAATCCTTTTGTTCAAGGGGTAGCACATTTCACCTATGTAATGTTTGTTGCAAGAGCAGATGATCTTGTATATACATCCTTTGGGCTGAATTTTGTTGGTACTGGGGTTTTTACCACTGGCTTGTAGATGTGTTGCTGGAGAATACACAGTCATTTCAGTTTGTAGCTAGTGGTACCAATAAAGGGGAGGGTAATTAGAATTGGAGATGGGTCTTTCACAGGTTTGGGAAGATCGTTAGGTGGTTTGAGGGTTTGATGGAAAGTTCTGTCAATGAGATCAGGGGGGTAGTTGTTCAGGTCTTGGAATACATTTTTTAGGTGATCTAATTCTTCTTTTCTGGCTTGGGGGGAGGAGGAGATGTTGATTGCACGTTTTGTGAGTGTAAAAACAATGCCTTTCTTAACTTGGAGTGGGAGGATGGATTTGAAGTTTATGTTCTGGTCCGTATGGGAGGTTTGACACTGGTTTGCAGCTGGTTACTCTATCTGTTAACGATCAAGGAGTGGAATTTTGGAATTAACTTCTGTGTCCATGGTAAATTTCACGCGGGGGTGCTGGTCATTTAAGTAGTTAAGAAGTTCTGTTGGGTCTTGGTCCATCTCCACGGCAACAAATGTATACTGTAATATTTATGTCATAATTCTGCCCTGTCAGTAAGCTTGAGAAAGGTGCTAGTTTCTGCAATGAAACATTGCCCGATAATAAATATAGAAGTTGAAATCCATAGAATCGTGTTATTTTACTACTACTGCCACTAAAACAAGTTAAAAAAATCTTAGTTTAAATTTTCTGATGAACTGCAAAATGTTGTTCCTTCACATAACAATCATTATTGTCATTGTAATGAAATAAAATGGAACACCTTGTAAAGCACCACAATCAATTAAATGTTCTCTGCCTCTAGATTATATAACTCAGCAGAAATTATTGAGAACAACACAACTGGAAGCGGCCAGGGCCAGTGGAAGACTGATGGAATGTGGTTGTTGCTATGACAATGAGTGCATTTTTGAAGACATGGCTGCCTGTACAGATGGACATCTCTTTTGTAAAGAATGCATTCAGAGATCAGCTGAGGTACAAATTGGAGAAAATAAATTTGAGTTCCCTTGTCTTGGAGATGGCTGTAAACATACATTCCAGATAAAGACATTGCAAAGTGTCTTACCCCATAGTGTTTTCTCAAATGTCCTACGGAAGCTCCAAGAAGAAGAGATTAAACAAGCAGATATTCCTGATCTAGTTAGTTGTCCATTTTGTAGTTTTGCCACTATTATGCCTGACCCTAACGACAAAGTTTTTATCTGTCTTAATCCAGAGTGCCTCAAGCAGTCTTGTCGGTAAGTCCTACCAATGTGCAATCTTCAAATACAAAACGTTTTGAAATGTTTCTGTTATGTTGTTAAACAGATATCAATAGATAATCCTCTTTTAACTGGTTGTTATTAAATCATTTCTTAAAAGTATCAAAACTAACAACAAAACAAAAATGCTTTTAAACAATCAAATCTGTTTGTGTTTTCTACTGTGAATATGGACAATATCAGCTGCTGTCAGTGACCATAAATTATTTGTTAAATAGGAATGTAAAGATACTCATAGTATGTTCAAAAAAGTACATTGAAAATTAATTGTATTCATTGTGATGAAATTTTAGGTCCGAAACTCTAGAAAGCCATCAAAAAGGGATAATTTTTTATTTACCCATTTTGTTTTTGTGTCTGTTTGTAGACTCTGTAAAGAGACTAACCATGTACCTCTTCGATGTGGTGAGGTAGAAAAGAAGGGAGAGACCTCCATGAGGACATTCATAGAGAATAGAATAACCGAAGCTATGTTACGAACTTGCTGGAAGTGCAACAAGAAGTTTTTTAAGATTGATGGCTGTAATAAGATGACCTGTACATGTGGTGCCACAATGTGTTATGTTTGTCGCGAACCTGCAATTGACTACAACCATTTTGAAAAGAGCAGAAAGTAAGCCCCCTCTTACTTGGCGCGATATATTTTCTTAGGAGAAACATAAGTGGTTTTCTGTTTTCTAACATTAGTAATGGGGACCACATTGTTTATTATATACAGTTTCTTGTTTTTCGGTCACTGAACGGGCATAAAACAATAATCAATAAATGAATCACTTGTCTATTTGACCTTTTGACTATGAGCAGAATGTTACATCGACCGTGTTACTGTCTTTCCTCACCATGTTACTGTCTTTCCTCACCAGTGAATCAACATCAAAATGCTGCTATCGTGCAAGTGTCACTCTTCATTGTTGTGCCTGTTTACTTTTGGAGTAAATTAATAACATTATAGTGAAATACCCTTAAGTATGACATTAAACACCAATCAATCAACCCTGTCGATCTGTGACCTCACTCAGGGTGAAGTGGAAAATCCAGCGAGGTTTCTTGGTTGAGTTATTTTATAAATTCTTTTACAAACCATGCTGCACAGTGTTATCAGGGATGAACCATAAGTGAAAATTGCTAAACATACCCTCCTCCCCTTGCCCTGTACATGAGCTTTTCCTTCACCCCTTACATGTTGACTGAGATTAAATCTGTACAATCTCATTCTAACAGGCTTACTGATGTAGAAGATCCGAGTACAGGTATCTGACTTTGGTTACAATTGATGAGTACAAGGTGGCTCTGTCACCTCAGCCAGTCGCTTTGTGACTTTAATTTGCTCTATGTTTGTTTATAATAACTACTAGAGCAGTGGTAAGATTTTTTACAAACTGAATGAATTTGTATTTTGCTGTGTTTTAGCTGTCATGCATATACAGACATGAACGAGCTTCACCAACAGGAAATGGAGAAAGCTGCTAAAGAAGCCAAGGACAAATATGAACAAGATAATCCTGAATCATCTGGTCTCTCGCTCAAAAATGATCCAATGAAACTTGTTGAAGAAAGTAAGCTACAAACAACAACAGTCATATAAACTCTTATTTACCGCTGCCGGTGGTTGGAGGGAGCTTCATGTTGCGGGGAACAGGAAGCCGATCTGTTTGTGGTGTCTGTATTGTATCCTGTTGTTGTCGTCCTGTATTTGTCCCGTCATGTCTTTGTTTGTTGCCAGTGATGTCCAGGGTGGTTTCCTTCACCCATTGGGCTGGCACATCATCATATAAGTGAAATACCCTTGAGTAGGGCGTTAAACCCCCAATCAAACAAACAAACTTATTTACCTCCTGACCATACAGGCTTGTTTATTCCCAGTTGACTCGTTTGTCTAAGCTCTCCTCAGACCACTTATGGTCCACTTAAATTTCTATACCTATGGTCAACTCAGACTTGTTCACCTATGGTTCACTCAAACTTGTTCACCTATGGTCAACTCAGACTTGTTCACCTATGGTTCACTCAAACTTGTTTACCCATGGTTCACTCAGATTTGTTTATCTGTAGTCCACTCAGATTTATCCACCTATGGTTCACTCAAACTTGTTTACCTGTAGTCCACTCTGACGTGTTTACCTATGGTTCACTCAAACTTGTTTACCTGTAGTCCACTCTGACGTGTTTACCTATGGTTCACTCAGATTTGTTTATCCATAGTCCCCCTCCCATTTATCCACCTATGGTCCGCTCAGATTTGTTTACCTATGGTCCACTCTGACGTGATAACCTATGGTTCACTCAGACTTGTTTATTCGTAGTCCCCCTCACATTTATCCACCTATGGTCCACTCAGATTTGTTTATCTGTAGTCCCCTTACATTTATCCATCCATGGTCCACTCTGATTGATTTACCTATGGTCCACTCTGACGTGTTTACCTATGGTCCACTCAGATTTGTTTACCTATGGTCCAATCTGACATGTTTACCTATGGTCCACTCAGATTTGTTTACCTATGGTCCACTCTGACGTGTTTACCTATGGTTCGCTCAGATTTATTTATCCGTAGTCCCCCTCACATTTATCCACTAATGTCCACTCAGATTTGTTTACCTATGGTTCACTCTTACGTGTTTACCTATGGTTCGCTCAGATTTATTTATCCGTATCTCCCCTCACATTTATCCACTATGGTCCACTCAGATTTATTTACCTATGGTTCACTCTTACGTGTTTACCTATGGTTCACTCAGGTTTGTTTACCTATGGTCCAGTCAGAGTAGTTTAACTATGGTTCACTTAGAGTTGTTTACCTATGGTCCACTCAGATTTGTTTATCTATGGTCCACTCTGACGTGTTTACCTATGGTTCACTCAGATTTGTTTATCCGTAGTCCCCCTCACATTTATCCACTATGGTCCACTCAGATTTATTTACCTATGGTTCACTCTTACGTGTTTAACTATGGTCCACTCAGAGTTGTTTATCTATGGTTCACTCAGATTTGTTTATCCGTAGTCCCCCTCACATTTATCCACCTATAGTCCACTCAGATTTATCAACCTATGGTCCACTCGAATTTTTTTTACCTATGGTCTGCTCTGACTTGTTAATCCACAGTCCCATAGACTTGTTTACCCCTAGTCCACTCAGCCTTGTTTCACCCAGTCCACTCAGTCTTTTGTTTACCCCCAGTCCACTCAGACTTGTTAACTCTCACTCCACTCAGATTTGTTAATCCATAGTACACTCAGATGTATTCCCCCCAGCCCATTCAGACTTGTTTACCCCCAGTCCACTCAATTTTGTTCATCCCCAGTCCACTCAGACTTGTTTACCCCATGTCCACTTAAACTTGTTAATGCACTGTCCAATCAGAATTGTTAATCCACACTCAACTCAGACTTGTTAATCAACAGTCAACTCAGACTTGTTTATCCACACTCAACTCAGACTTGTTAATCCATTGTCCACTCAGAATTCTTAACCCACACTTCTTAACCCTCACTCAACTCACACTTGTTAATCCACACTCAACTCAGACTTGTTAATCAACAGTCAACTCAGACTTGTTTATCCACACTCCACTCAGACTTGTTAATCAACAGTCAACTCAGACTTGTTAATCAACAGTCAACTCAGACTTGTTAATCAACAGTCAACTCAGACTTGTAAATCCACAGTCAACTCAGACTTGTTAATCCACAGTCAACTCAGACTTGTGAATCCACAGTCAACTCAGACTTGTTAATCAACAGTCAACTCAGACTTGTTATTCCACACTAAACTCAGACTTGTTATTCCACACTCAAGTCAGACTTGTTATTCCACACTCAACTCATGTCCATTCAGACTTGATTACCCCATGTCCGTTCTGACTTGATTACCCCATGTCCATTCTGACTTCATTACTCCATGTCCATTCAGACTTCATTACTCCATGTCCATTCAGACTTCATTACTCCATGTCCATTTAGACTTCATTACTCCATGTCCATTTAGACTTCATTACTCCATGTCCATTCAGTTAATCTTTAGGCCAATCAGGCTTGTTTAGCACGGTTCATTCAAGCTTGTTTACACCCTGTACAGTCAGACTTGTTTACCTTTGTTTAATTCTGACTTGTTTCCACCTGGTCCACTCAGATTTTTTGTTTACCCTCTATTCAGTCAGACTTGTTTCTTGCCTCCCATGTGGAATATCTATAATTGCTTGTATTAGAACATTAACTGTTTGGCATACCTTTACTATTGATTATTGTTATTAAATAATTCTAGGACTTGGTGCTGTGGCTCAGTGGTTAACTTGTCTGTTTATTAAACCTACTTCAATGTACTGTTAACCTTTTCCGTTTTACATTCTTTTGTGTTGTCTGATTTCCAAAAAATAAAACCAATTAGGAAGAAAACTTAAAAAAAATAAATTAAAAAAAATGCACAAAGACTAAATATATTAAACAGGGACAGATTCTTTGTTAAACACAAAATAAATGCTGAAATATATATTTAACTTGTCAGTGCGTCAGCAGAGGATGAACCGGCAACTGCGAGTTGGACCAGGAGGGATGATGAACCCCGCCCCTTACATCGGTCAGGCTATCTTTGGCTATGGTTACCAGGACAGGTAAATTGGTGTTAGTATCCACCTAAGATGAATATATTCTGAGTTAAGGACATTGTGTCCTTGTGTTAAATATATGGAAAAGGTCAAGTCAACTATATGCCCTTGTTCGGGAATCAGCATTGATTGGTGTTTATATCAGTAGAGAAATGTCTCCGAGCCCTTTCAAATCTGAGACTGTGGCTAAGTGGTTGCAGGCTCGCTTACTAATCAAACAAACAGTTCATGCAATGGAGTCTGACTACGGCCAACTGGTATATAGGTGAGCCACACAATATAGCTCCAGCAATGGGGCAGGTGGTTTTTACAAGGTTTCTTCCTAGTTTTCCACCGTAATTCGGCAAGGCACAGTGCAAAGTGGACAATCCGTCAGCACAGAAGCAAAATACTCGTGAGTACAATATTAAACACTTATCAAACAAACAGATCCCCTTCCAGAGGGTGAGTATTGAAACACTAATCAAACAAACACTGGTGAGTGTTGAACAGTCTCTCTCTGGTGGGTGTAGAACAGTCTCTCTCTGGTGATTTTTGATCAGTCTCTCTCTGGTGATTTTTGATCAGTCTCACTCTGATCACTGGTGAGAATTGAACAGTCTCACTCTGATCACTGGTGAGTATTGAACAGTTTCACTCTGATTAGTGGTGAGTACTGAACAGTCTCACTCTGGTGATTATTGAACCGTCTCACTCTGGTGAGTATTGACCAGTCTCACTCTGGTCACTGTTGAGTATTGAATGGTCTCACTCTGGTGAGTATTGAACAGTCTCACTCTGGTGAGTATTGAACAGTCTCACTCTGATCACTGTTGAGTATTGAATGGTCTCACTCTGGTGAGTATTGAACAGTCTCACTCTGGTGAGTGTTGAACAGTCTCACTCTGATCACTGGTGAGAATTGAGCAGTCTCACTCTGATTAGTGGTGAGTATTGAACAGTCTCACTCTGGTGATTATTGAACAGTCTCACCTTTGTTACTACTGAGTATTGAACAGTCTCACTTTTGTCACTAGTGAGTATTGAACAGTCTCACTCTGGTGAGTATTGAACAGTCTCACTCTGGTGAGTATTAAACAGTCTCACTCTGGTGAGTATTAAACAGTCTCATTCTGGTGATTATTGAACAGTCTCATTCTGGTGAGTATTGAACAGTCTCATTCTGTTGAGTATTGAACAGTCTCATTCTGGTGATTATTGAACAGTCTCATTCTGTTGAGTATTGAACAGTCTCATTCTGGTGATTATTGAACAGTCTCATTCTGGTGATTATTGAGCAGTCTCACTCTGGTGAGTATTGAACAGTCTCATTCTGTTGAGTATTGACCAGTCTCATTCTGGTGATTATTGAACAGATTCGCTCTGGTGAGTATTGAACTGTCTCCAGCTGATCACTGGTGAGTATTGAACAGTCTCATTCTGTTGATTATTGAACAGTCACATTCTGGTGATTATTGAACAGTTTCACTCTGTTGAGTATTAAACAGTCTCATTCTATTGATTATTGAACAGTTTCACTCTGGTGAGTATTGAACAGTCGCAATCTGATCACTGGTGAGTATTGGACAGTTTCACTCTGTTGAGTATTGGACAGTTTCACTCTGTTGAGTATTGAACAGTTTCACTCTGGTGAGTATTGAACAGTCTCACTCGGGTGAGGCCCAGTGAGGGAGCGGGTGGGCCATGGCCCTGCAAAATACTCCCTCGGCTTCTTCGGTCAATCGTAAGAGGCGAGAAAAGAGGTTGCTTTCTGTTGCCCTGGTGTTCTCAGAGCTACATGGGAAGCAGATTTGTTTGTGATGTTCTGTATTTTTGTCCGTCGTCATACAAGTGAAATACCCTTGAGTATGACGTTAAACACTAATCAAACAAACACTCTGTTGAGTATTGAACAGTCTCATTCTGGTGATTATTGAACAGTTTCACTCTGGTGAGTATTGAACAGTCTCAATCAGATCACTGGTGAGTATTGGACAGTTTCACTCTGTTGAGTATTGGACATTTTCACTCTGTTGAGTATTGAACAGTCTCACTCTGGTGAGTATTGAACAGTCTCACTTGGGTGAGTTTTAAAGTCTCACTCGGGTGAATATTGAACAGTCTCATTCTGGTTATTATTGTACAGTTTCACTCTGGTGAGTATTGAACAGTCTCACTCTGGTGAGTATTTAACAGTCTCACTCGGGTGAGTTTTAAACAGTCTCACTCTGTTGAGTATTGAACAGTCTCACTCTGGTCACTAGTGAGTATTGAACTGTCTCACTCTGTTGAGTATTGAACTGTCTCACTCTGTTGAGTATTGAACAGTCTCACTCTGATCATGGGCACGCAAGTGTGCTACCTAAACTGAACCTGTTTCGAGTTACTGTTCACCAGATCAAGTCCCCCAGTGTGAAGTGGACAATCCGTTGTCATAGAAGCGAAATACCCTTGAGTACGATGTTAAACACCAATCAAACAAACACTCTGATCACTATTGAGCATTGAACAGTCTTACTCTGATCACTGGTGAGTATTTCACAGTCTCACTCGGGTCACTAGTTAGTATTTCACAGTCTCACTCTGGTGAGTATTTCAGTCTCACTCTGTTGAGTATTCAACATTCTCACTCTGTTGAGTATTTAACAGTTTCGCTCTGATCCTTGGTAAGTATTGAACAGTCTCACTCTGTTGAGTATTCAACATTCTCCCTCTGTTGAATATTCAACAGTCTCACTCTGATCCTTGGTAAGTATTGAACAGTCTCACTCTGGTCACTAGTGAGTATTGGACAGTTTCACTTTGGTAAGGCCCGCGGCCATGGCTTAGTAGTAGCGAGTGCGCTTTCTGAACCTGCTTCGATTTAGCGTTCACTGGATCGTGTCAGCCTTTCTGCCATCAGGTATATGAGCGAGTCACATGGGGGTGGTTTTTACAAGGTTTCCTCCCAGTTTTCCACCATACTATGGCTGTTTGCAGTGTGAAGTGGACAATCTGTCATCATAAGTGAAACCCTTAAGTACGACATTAAACACCGTTCAAACAAACAAACACTCATGTTAGTATTGAACAGTCTCACTCTGTTGTGTATTGAACAGTTTCTCTCTGGTGAGTATTGAACAGTTTATCTCTGGTGAGTATTGAACAGTCTCACTCTGGTGAGTATTGAACAGTTTCTCTCTGGTGAGTATTGAACAGTCTCACTGTGGTGAGTATTGAACAGTTTCTCTCTGGTGAGTATTGAACAGTCTCACTCTGGTGAGTATTGAACAGTCTCACTCTGGTGAGTATTGAACAGTTTCTCTCTGGTGAGTATTGAACAGTCTCACCCTGATCACTGGTGAGTATTGAACAGTCTCACTCTGATCACTGGTGAGTATTGAACAGTCTCACCCTTCATGGGGTCGACTCAGGTATATGAGTGACTCACATGTTGTGGCTCTGGCAATCGTCGGGTTAGTTTTTGCAAGGTTTCCTCCCAGTTTTCCACCATAATAAGGCTGTGTAATGGACAATCCATCATCATATAAGTGAAATACCCATGAGTACGACCTTAAACCCCAATCAAACAAACAAACACTCTGATCACTGGTGAGTATTGAACACAGTTTCACTCTGATCACTGGTGAGCATTAAACAGTGTCACTCTGGCGAGTATTGAACAGTCTCACTCTGGTGAGTATTGAACAGTCTCACTCTGCACGGCCTAAGGTATGTAAATTAGGTCTCCTTTTGTATCTTCTTGATGTTTTTGATTTCTGTTGCAACAGTGTATTTGGAAGAAATCAGCGACAATGGCACTAAGAGAACCTTGTGATAAACAGTGACACTTATTTTTTGAGAGTATGATGTTTTAAACAGTTGTAATGCATTTGGAGGAAAAACATGTTATTTTCCATGACAACTAGCTTTGTTAAGTTGTCTTCTGTTACAGGTATGTTGATGATGACGA
Source organism: Mopalia muscosa (assembly GCA_031763545.1). NCBI lineage: Eukaryota > Metazoa > Mollusca > Polyplacophora > Chitonida > Mopaliidae > Mopalia > Mopalia muscosa. The sequence goes on from JARFOD010139712.1 coordinate 12,998, forward strand.
GGAGGAGTATGATGATGATGACGAGGACAATGATAACGAGAGGCAGTACTCAGATTCTGAGGAGGCTGAGAGTTCAGAGGGAGAAGATGGCTTCCACTACTTATTTTATTAGTATATACGATCACGAGGAAGGTGTGAATTGTTAGGTCTTGTCAGTATATAGGATCACGAGGAAGGTGTGAATTGTTAGGTCTTG
>JARFOD010139723.1:0-27294 GCA_031763545.1 Mopalia muscosa
GGGGGGGGGGGGCCCGCGTTTTTGAGATCTGATTTCAACTAGAATGACGGCGGGCCAGCCCAATGGATGAAGGCATAAACAGCGTTGAACACCACTTGAGCAACATACAATGACCAGACAATCACAATAACAGATCAGCTTCATGTTGCTCCTTAGTCCCTAGGCACTAAGACAAGCGGAGGAAGGTCCCTCCCTACCCTCCACCATACACGTATGTTACAAAAAAAATAAGACCAAAAATTATATGGAATCAGAATGCACCCATTATCCTGTATACGATTTCCTTTTAGAAAATTGGGGGTTATCAAACATTTCTATAGCTACAATAAAAACATACATTGGGGGTTTGCTTATGACCATCCGTATATAGAATGAGGCCTATAGCCGACCGCCTGACTTTTAAAAGTAAATTATATATATTTGTATATACATGTATCACCTTATTAAAATCGATAAGCAGTTCGGCGTGAATATCATATTATTGTAATGCACATATGCATAATAGTATCGATTCTCATTATAAATGTCACAACAAAAAAGACCATCACGCTCATGCGGAATACGTTAACTGGACCAGCTATAACTTTACATACCGAAAACGCTTTAGTATCCGCGTTGACCATTCGTGTAGTAATTGACTTTGATATAAAACAGCAATCAACAATACAACCAACCAACCAACCAACGAACCAACAAACCAAGTAACCGTAAACCAACCACACAGTCGTTTAAGTACACATTACACTGAAAAAAATATATTCCTTGACACCTTAAGCAAAAATTTCAGGAAAATTATTCGAATGAAGCACCACCTGAGTATTCCATAATTTTCAAGGTGTAGGGCATGATTTAAAAAAAATTTCAAAAAAATATTTATTTATTATTTTTAACAGGTTACCAACAATTCACAAAATTGACAATGCATGGCAATTGCAAAAAAAAGAAGGTTTGCACACAGTTTGGTCTGGTGTTGCTCATGTATAGGGAGTTAAACCCCAATCAATCAAACTATCGTGTTGCTACAGGGCAACATGAAGCTCCCTACTGTTTGACTGGGGTTTAACGCTGTATTGTTTGTTTGTTTGTTTGTTGGTTCGTACTCAAGGGTATTTCACTACACGACGACGTGCCAAGCCCAATGGGTGAAGGAAACCACCCTCGACACCACTGGCAACAAACAAAAACAGGACGAGACAAATACAGGACGACAAAAACAAGACGTAATACAGACAGCACAAACAAATCGGCTTCCTGTGGAGCATGTGGGGCTTAGTAGTGAGAGCACCAGCTGAGAGCTCCAGGGCAACATGAAGCTCCCTCCAACCACCCGCTATCCAAATTAAGTCGTCCTCAACTCGCATATATACATGCAATAAACAACCCCATTTGTCTTGTTTATTAGCAGGCCTTTATATATGGGACAAACACTGTACTTATGCCACCCTCACCACTATAGGCCTACAATATATATATATCCAGTTCTTTTATCAAATTAATTTACTTTTGTACACTTGATATAGGCTCTTGCTAGTCAATAAAGCGCAAGATTTCATTTACGATACCTGGATCTAGTTTTTGCATGCTTATCAGTAAATGGTTCCTCATTTATGCAGTTATATACTAAACTGTATTAAACTTTGATTGACCTATCGGAATTAAATAAGCGACTGTTGTGCTGATTTGATCATGCCACGCGCAACAGTAAATATGGTCTGGTTGATCGAGGGCAAGTGCAAAGCAAGTCGATAGCACGAATGTATTAAATTTATTCCGCCAGTAGATTTGGACTTTTGTTTGATTGGGGTTTAGGGTCGTACTCAAGGGTATTTAGCTTATATGACTAGGGCTGTCAACTAAACCTCGTAAAAACCACCCCCAAGATTGCAGGAGCCACATTGTGTGACAGACAGACTCGACCCCGTGAAAGGTACATCGAAGTAGGATTGGCAAGCGCACTCACTAACCACTAAGCCACGGGCCAATCCTCCACTAGAATGTGTTTGTTTGAAAAAGAACTGAACATACATTAAAATAGTTGTATATAAGTGTTTGTTTGTTTGCTTGATTGGGGTTTAACGCCGTACTTATTTGACGACGGATTGTCCACTTCACACTGCAACTTGCCTTATTACGGTGGAAAACCGGGAAGAAACCTTGTAAAAAAAATTATTAAAAAAACGCCATTGCCGGAGCCACAACGTGTGATTCGCTCATATACGTGATGGTCGACAGACTGACTCGAGCCCGTGAACGGTACATCGAAGTAAGAGAAAGTAGCACACACACTACCACTATACACGGTCACGGGCTGTACGGAAATAAGTAGAATAAAGACGAAACCAATCCGACACAATAATAAAAATTTTAGTGGAAGTAAATAAAACAAGTTTGCCATATTATAGAAGACCGTTATACATATGACTGCATCAAGGTTAATCCATCTCATATATTGTATCGGTTTTAACTTGAAGTTCCATCAACGAAATGAACAACTGACAGTTTCTAGCCAATTGAAAGTTAGTAGTAAACACACATCGTTTATAACTGCTGCGAATAAATGTCATTCTCAGATGAACACGTACACAGAGACTGGCGTGGAAAAACCGCTTGTAAATAGTAAAGCCTAATATTGCGTGGGAGTTGAACGAGACATGGGATGCGCTAGAGCGTGGGGGGAATTCCCTTTCTACAGCCGCAAAGACGTGATAGCCCGATCCCCGTTGTACTCGATGATTCCACGGATAAAAGCAAGGATTTCTATGGTAACGTGGCTTTGGGATGGTAATATTGTAATACGGCTAGCAGTTCCACTGTCCGGAGGGTTATATAGGAGGAACCAAACCGTAAAAGTCTGCAGTGCATGGTCGTGTTAGGTGTAGTATACAGCGTAGTCCTTGCAAAACCGCACCATACCAGAATGACTATCCAAACTGCGTTGCACCAAATACCACGACATTATGCTATAAAATTATAAAATATTGTGCATCGTGTTGAGAACAAATTAATTCTATATACTATAATAATGAAGAAATTCCTGCAATACATACACAAACACAATACTCCAATAAATAAAGCATTGAAAACAAAATTTGTTTGTGACGAGTCATATTGCATATACAATTCGTATGACAGACAAATATGTGTGTTACGGATTTTTGTGTACTTATCTATAGTAATACAACAAGATTCGCCCCGCCTACATATGCGCCACATCTCCAATAAATAAGATAAAAGCATGTAATTAAAATGCTACAGATCCGCATATTTGTCTGTACTTTTTGTTTATTGCACGGATTCATCGGATTTTTTTATTTATAGACTCCTTTTAAACATATGTATTGTTTAAAGTTAGGGTGAAGGATTATTGACTATGTACATGTATGTGCTGTATACAGAAGATTATTATTGGCGAAAGCTTGTTTGAATCGTAAACAATTATGCAAATAAAATATTCTTTTTCTGCATTTAAAATACATACCCACCTCTTGGGCCTCGTGTCAAATTTATTACTTAATTAGCGGACATATTCTTTAAATTAATTTATCTTTCTTTGACATTTCTGTTTATGGTTTGGTTTTATATTCTAAACCTATGCTAAACATCTTATTTACTTTAAATATGTCCTATACCATGTACATGGTCAGTATAATATCTCAAGTGTCTGTAGTTTACCCACAACATCTTTACATTAAGATCTATCAGAAATTTGTATATGAGAGTTCATTTGGGACAATGAATTATTCATTTTTTTCATTAATCGACATCCCTTTGCCAGTGTGATTTTTTAAAAGAAATGTTTAAAGATTTTCAAATATCACATAATTGTTCATTTAAAAAAATAGTAATTAAATCTATATATATGATAACGAAGTTAATCCACACCTTCTTGTCATTTTACTGGATTATATATTGCATTTTGTAAAACAAGATATACAATTTTATTTCATTTATATGCTATGTATTTTTCATTTATATATATAATATATAAAATTATATTGTAGGTCTTAAAATCATTTTAAATCCAATTCTTCTTTAAAAAGACAGAAAGGTGAAAAAGTCAGTAACATATTGGCGAAATTAATTATAATTGAAGAATCTACTTGTATAATGCTATAGTGAGAAGTTATTATTTGTCTTATATCCATTACACCGTATATACGAATTTTAGTTATATATGAATATCATACGTATAGAAGGATACGTTTCAGTACTTACGTTATACATGCAACTCTATTACATTTATTTAAATGAAATTGAATCGCATTCCTTTACGTTATTTGTTGCCAGATGTTATGCTTACGAGAATGTCCCCCCTTTCACTAAAATGGAATCGTCCTCTTGCATGCAATTTTCTTTCTGAGACTACTTTGTGCAAAGCTATGGTGAATCCAGTAACAGAAGGGCCGGGGTTGGGTAAAATTACGGGCGGGGTGGAAAAGGAGGGGATAAGGCTGTGTGTGGGCATGCAATAGATCGTTAGGGAACATTTACACAATTTTAATATAGTGTGTGTTTTATGCCTCCATTTTCTATATAGTTTTTATCATCCACGGATTAATGTACATGCTCAGATTGGCCTGGCCGAAATCAAACTCTAAGCAATCATTCAAGCTAGATAGCTCCATATTGATTAATGGGCTAAGAAATGGTACATTACAATGTCTGAACAAAAGGGTGTACTGTTACAACTTAGTAGTGTTAAAGTTCAAGAAATATACACGAATAAAGGTCAAAGTGTAAAATATGTGTACCTGTGTTATTTATGCAGGTTACACAACCTGTATAACGTGTATATAGTCAGCCATGAACCATACGGTTCACTTTCATTAAGTGCTTTCACGCATATTATCTAGTCAACATTGATTATAGGTAAATAACAGGCATTAATTTATATATAGACCTATTATATTTGCTTTTAAATCCGTATTGCTACTTACATTACGAGTTTAAAAGCAGACAGATGGACATAGCAGTACATATAATGTATAACAAGATAACTGCTAATTATAACCGGATCTGAAGTATAACAATAGGATTTTAAACGAATACGTAGTGAGCATTGCCCACATTATTTACACGTCTTCTCCATACACACCATTTAAATACTTATTCTCTTTTGTTTGCTAAAGAAAAATTATTAGGGACAAGGAAAAAAAAAAAAAAACCCTGGCATAAAAACATTACAACAAATAATTGGGTTAAACCGGTAAATGGGGGAGAAAATTAATACATAGGAGTCGTTTAAACCAGAAGGACGGGTCCAGCTTATAGGTAGCATATTCCACGTCATATATCCGGTATTGAGAGGAAAGAGATAAACAGCTGTAAAAGGTGAAAGTATAAATGTGTAGGTGATATTCAACCTGCAAGGTCGGTTAGTTGTATCATCGTTATTTGATGTCCAACAGGCCGGCTTGTCCCCCGTTAGCTGTGATAAAATGCCTCTGTAAACAGTCAGCCGGCCGACCTACTGCCGTAAAGCCGGTCTTTCAACTGGATGACATAGTCAGCTGTCAGATTGTCGATTTCGCCGGTACACGTGGTTCCTGCTAGACTTGCGCAGTAGGCTGGTCGCGTGGCCTCTACGCCATTCGATTCTATTTTTATCGCTATCGAGCTGAATATGGTAATGGGCTCTGCTATGATATTTACTGCGGCTGATCGAGGTTTAGTGTTAGGCCTACACGTGAAATGTGTGCTGAAACGCTATACTCACTTTGAACGAAGTAGCATATTCATTCAAACGTATAAATCGGTAATTAACGAAACCGTAAAACTACAATATATTCAATCACTATTTGCATTTGCTGTCTGCCATGCAGCGGTGTTGATATTGTCTTGCCCGTAATTACAACAATATTGGTATAATATAAAATGTTTCATTCTTAGGCATAGGAAAAAGCATGTTCTAAGCCTGTTAAGATGTCCCTAAAATGTACTGATTAATGTACAGAAATAATTTCACACAACATAGCTCAAATCACGAAGTGAACAGAGTAAACATAACTGGTAGGCCTACACAACGCCATCAATACGGATAATTGCCCATTTCAGTTCATGTGACGATAGCAAAGCCTCGGCGTCCAAGAGCTTCAACATGCTGTTTAGAGTTACGCCCCTTGATGAAAAAATGCATACGGAAATTATAGGCCTCATCTTTCGTCGGTACGACTCAAAATGTACGTTGATATCTCAATAAAACTCATTCGAGAACTACTCCAGACCGTACAAGGTTTGATTTTGTTGTTTTCCTCATTTCTTTGAGCTGGAGATTGCAGGGAGCTTCATGTTGCCTTGGTGCTTTCAGAGCTAAAGGGGGACAGGAAGCCAATTTGTTTGTGATATCTGTATTGCGTCCAGTTGTTGTCTTGTATTTGTCTCGCCTTGTATTTGTTTGTTGCCAGTGGTCGAGGGTGGTTTCCTCAACCCATTGGGATTGCACGTCGTCATATAAGTGAAATACCCTTGAGTACGACGTTAAACCCTAATCAAACAAACAAACAAATCATTTCTTTGAACACAATTCAAATAAACAGATGTCAATAATTATTAAATATGGCTGTGGTAGGTTAGTGGCTGCCTGCCTCTATTCATAAACCGGATGCAACAAATAAATCATGTGAACTCAGTACCGATTTCCCACCGAAATTCCTTGTTGTGAAGATCAACTTACACGGTCCCACTATTTCCTTATATTTATTTGACAAGCTTAAACAATCAACTAACCATTAACTCACAAATCAAGCATGAAACCATGAACCAAGTACTATTATTACGGGGTTATTACACATTTACCGAGTCACATTCATGTACAATGGAGAATTGGTTATGCCACATGGACAGTCAATAATTACTGAATTAATTACTTCCTTCATTATTTCTGTACCGTCGTCATATAGGAAAAATACAGTTGGGTACGGCCCCAATCAATCAATCAATCATTCAATCAATCAACCCACTATGCAACCATCCAGCCAACTATTCATTCATTTATTCATTCGTCGACGTTTGTTCCTTATAATTTTGCGTCTTTGGATTGTCTTGTCTTGTCATTGATTGATAGCAGTGGGTTTGGAAAACCCGATTTTCCAACGTAATTTTTCATGGAAATGTGAAATGGACAATCCGTCGTCATATAAGTGATATAGCCTTGAGTACGACGTTAAATCCCAACCAAACAAACAGATCTGTGCCTGTAAATAGGAATGAATTCCAAGTCTGTGTAAACGTACAACCTGTTGGACAGTTATTATTCTATAGTGCACGTTATTTTGAGTTCTTAAGTATTTTTTGCGTTGAAAAATGTAATTTTGTAATAAAAAGGGCAAAAAATTATATTTTGTATTTGCAGTTTGACAAACTGTCAAATTTACAGCACCCCGTTTGTTAATGCCCAACCCTCGGTTTTGACAGAGCATGGAACGTGAGCAATGGTGGCAAAACTATATAAAGTTTCTCAACCAACGTGTCGGTGCTGTGTGCACCATCCTACACCGTCCCAAAGTCTCGCCCCTAATCACCATTAAAGACAAAAAACCAAACAAAACCCCGCACACCGTCATGGATACGCTTTTTCAACACTCCATTACAGCACTCGTGTCTGGGCTGACGGGCATGGGGAAGTCGCTCTTTGTCCGTGCTTTGATTCAACAAACCGCCATATTGATTCACTCCGCCCTGGATCGGATCGTATGTTGCAACCAGTGGAAAGGCAACCGACACAATGCCCTCTCTGTAATTTACTGAAGGCTTTTCTGATCGTAAGATGCTCTACCCAAGTGTCCAGACGGGGGCGGTAGTGGGAGATCTTATGTCCTAGTCTGACGAACATGTCGCCATCCAAAAGGAGCCACCATAGGAACGTGTCGTATACATTGTAGTTGTTGGTTGGTTGGTTGCATGGTTGATTGATTGATTTATTGATTGATTGTGATTGATTGAGGCCGTAGGCCTATACCCAAGAGTATTTTACTTATATGACTTAAATGGAAAGATCCCGCACCTTCTGTTATAATGCATGCACAGGTTTTAGTGTTGATTAAAATTCTCCATGACATCTCTCAAATTAACCAAATCGCCAAACTAATGAACTCCGGTCAGACGTCCTCCGTGAAAGGAAGCTTTGAGGACGTCACACGTGGACAGAAAGCGCATTTTCTGATCAAATTCCCGACCATAATGGTTACGTATATCCAGTACGCGTACATGTTGAAGTTGCTAAACATAACACACTGACCCCACGACTCCGATTGCAACAGGGTTAAACACATCACCGGCTCCACGCTAGCATAGAGGTCTTCGTTATCATGGATTACGTGGTGGGGTTTTACTCAATGTTCTCATAGCACTCCCCATGGGTGTTGTAGCCCGCGGCCGAGGCTTAGTGCTTAGCATGTCTGCTGACACTAGTCCTTCGAAACACTGTCGACGTGTTTGAGTACATATATCGACCATCAGGTATGTGATTGAGTCACACGAGTTGGATTGATCAAACGAGTTTTCTACTCGATTTTGCATCGTATTTAAGCAAGGAACAGTGTGAAGTGAAATACCCTTGAGTACGACATTACACTGCAATGAAATAAACAAACAAAGGCGTCAAATTTGCTGTCCACAGGAAAACGGTAAGGCAATGGCATCGACACTCCCACTTAACAACCGGCAAACAAGCAGCAGTAACACGATGGCGTCGTTGGAAACGATGGCGCATCGGTTAATGGAAGCATTGTATCGCACCGCAGTAGCCTCAACCCTGGCTCAGTGCTCTGTCCATCAACCCGCTGATGCAATATACACGCTCCCTGATAAATGTGATAAATACTGTGGTCCCGCCATGTCTGAACACCCCTGGGCCATTTCTGTGGCGTAAAATATTCTGGGATGATTGGGTCATTTTGAATTCAATCACGGGAGGTAACTCGCATGGTCAACTGTCATAACCGAAACACATCACGTCACGTCGGTTTGACAAATTTTATTGCATAATAAAATGACATCTATACTAAAACTAACTACATTGAAGCGCATTGGATATGACCAACATTTAGCATATAATCCGGCAAAAGTATCATATGATATTATAATCAGCATGACATGACAAAGCATATCAACAAAGGCGGCATGGCATAACAAATCAATAAACAGAGGCGTAATCCTACTTTTATTTAAATATCACATACTGTATATTTACAGCTTTGAATGAACGACTTCCGAGTTGCGTACACGCTTTGTTGCCAGAATTTGGAGAACATGTTAAGGCCCATCTTCTCTAGCCAAGGGTTACATTCCGAGCTACTCTGCATTTCAACCCTTGGTGGATAATTTTTGTATAATGGGACTCGGCTTCTAAGGAATTGATTGGATGCATAGGAACTTCTACGCATCCAATCAGATGTCGTGCTATTAGTGAAAAAGGCGGTGAATGTAACTGTAAACAGGGGGAGTTAGCTATAGAACCTTGGTCGTTTTATACGCCAGATGGCGTAGCTGAAACTCTCATTGTACAATAGTTATCTGCCAAGGGTTGAAATGCAGAGTAGCTCGGAATAGTAACCCTTGACTAGAGAAAATGATTAAGGCCCAACCCTGTCAACACCTACTCATCCAGATCAAACGACCCGGAAGAGCGATGGCGATCCTGTTCAATTCATTATTATCAATGCTGTATATTACATGGACCCGGATTTGGTTAAAGCATTTATGGATTTCATAGCGATTTTTAATTAACACTGGGACGTAGCCTTTTGAGACCTACATCTTACAAATCTACGTCTTATTTTATAATAATAAAAATCTCACCAAAAGCAATCCGTCATCTTTTCAAATATACTTTTAGAAGATAGAGCGAATTCTACCAGAGTTGTCGCTTGGTGTGTTGCATCAGAATAAACCAAACTTGTAAGCTGATCCATTTGATTGAAAATAAATACGGCCGACCGCTGGCTAGATTAACAGACCGGGCTGCATTGCCAATTCGTCTACGTACCGCCATATAGCCGGAATCGGTGTCTACTTTTATTCTACTCCCAATTGCTACCGTCAAGGAATTTGTTCAAGACCAGGCTTTATACCTAACAGTTTCATGGTTTCGTCAGTCGACTTTTTGGATGGATCGACGTCTCATTATCGACGGGCTAGGGTATCATCTTAATACTCCGACAAGCACTTGAAACATGTGCTGGGCTGGGTCGGTACTGCATCACATGGTGGATTTTTGTATTGACGAGACCGTGGTTCAAATATAAGCGAAGATTCGGTGTACCGCAACAGGATCTTCTTTTTACACTTACTGTCCATCAGGATGCGTTTGGATGTTCTTGAAGTTTTTTGTTGTTGTCTTGATGGACACCCACAAAACGTCGGTTTGAGATGGTCGACACGTGTAAGTGGCACTGCACAAAACAAGTCGCTGACCGAGAGAGCATACAAGATGTCCTGTTGTTTTCGGGTCTGGTGACGATGTTGTAGAGGGGGAAAGGTCTTGAAAAAACTCCCGGCTCAGCTCCGCTCGAAATTGTCATCTAGAATGTCACATCGCTGTCTAGCTACCTGCATAGATATTAACAACATTCGATATTCTGAAAAAAAAAACCCCGAACATTTATTGCATCGGAGGACAAATACTATTTTCGTTCTGTCCGGGTGGAATATAGTTATCAAAATATTTTTAAAAAGTGATTATTCTTATGCATCTTTTTTTTATATCAGGTTATGTTTGTTTTCTGTTGTTAAGTTATATTGGACTTTAGATTTCTGAAAAAATAATCACACTGTTATATGTTGCGTTTACTTATTGAAACCAATTAATCATCTGAATAGATCCTCATCTCGAGTTATTGTGGACATGTCAAAACAATAAACACAGTTTTATTGCGCAAACACCAAGTAAAGTAAATTGACTGGAAAAGTAACTCCAGGAAAAGCTCAACAATATAAGAACACGGCAGTGTAATCAACCTGTATATCACGAACGGGGACACATTCGGCTTCAGTTTGGAAGTCGGGTGCTGCCACTTGTGCTTTCGTAGTTTTCCTCTTCAAAAGAAGTCAAAAGGAAAAACCTCGATAATACCAAGATTAACCACGAACTGTTATGAAAAATTATGAAAGGCTTATCGCTTTCGTAATTGTAATTGTAATTTCCACTTTCTCGACTTTGTAGTTTCCTTTTGTTGTCCGCGGTTTCGTTTTGCAGTTTCGCATTGTGCAATAACCCAGTTTCGCAGTTTCGTGATTTTGACCTTCAAGAAAACGGTAAAACTACCATATCAACTACACAATGTTCTTCGCTATGAGAATGTTTGATTTGCCAATAGTTCTTGATTCCACAGGGCTGGATATGGTATCAGAGGCGAAACCACTAAACTGCGACGGTGTATAGCCGTAATGTATAGTAGGCCTAATATACTCAGTCAAAAAAACTTCACACTCAGAAATTTTCTAAATATTTTCTTGAAACTTAATACAAGAGATATTATTATTATTATTAGAGGTAAATGCGTTGCCAAAGACATCATGACACACAGCAACTAAGACGTATACAAGCATGCAGTTCGTGCGAGGGATGAAGCAAATTTCCTTGCGTTCCTAGTCACGTGACCTTATGAGACACGTGCAATTGAGCCCATGTTAGCACAGTAGAGGGACATTTCGGGAAAACAAGTTCTTACAATAAATTATCCGTTGATTTGCAATGCCACGACTGTCAGACATACAACGTGAACGTGCCATTGGCATGCTGAATACAGGAACGTCGGTCACTGACGTTGTCAGGGTTATGGGATGTAATCAACGGACTATCCATGATCTTCGAAAACGTCTCCAGACTCTCCACCTCAGCTGATCGACCTCGTTCAGGTAGACCACGTGTGACGACACATGCAGAAAACGGACAAATCGTCTTACGTCATTTGCGTAATGGTTTTCTCACTGCAACGTCCACTTGGAATGAATTGTTTAGAGGCCTCCTGGCTTGTCTATGGACGCAGGCCATATCATGGACCAATTTAACCCAGTTACACCGACCTCAACGGCTTCTCTGGTCACAACGACATGTGAGATTGGAATAGGGTCACGATAATGCCAGACCTCATACGGCCAATTTAACGCGGAATTGTCTTAGGAATGCTGGCATCAATGTCATGGAGTGGCCCTAAATGTCTCCCGGCCATAATCCCACAGAACATTTATGAGATGTGTTGGGCAGAAGACTCCCTCAAGTAAGGAGCCCTCTACATAATTTGCAGGAACTTGGTGCCATGTTGGTTCAATTATGGCGACGCATCCCTCAAGCTGTGTCCAGACGCACCATTCAATCCATGAGAAGACGTTGCGTCGCAGTTGTGAACGCTCATGGAGGGCATATGCGCTATTGACATGCCTTCATCAAGTTGTAACTTACCATTTTTACTCTCTTTCATTTCCGTAGCATTTCCGGTGGAACTGGTTACATTATGAACATGATTTTTATGGTTCACTGTTCTTAATGGGGATATACAAAATGGAATTTAATCATTATTTAAAACCACTTGTCTTGTATGTATACCTTATCGACATCCAAACGAGTGTGAAGGCTATATGGTGCTGTCGGGAGTTGTAATGGTGCTGATCAGTTATGACGCATTTACGTTGGTTCCTGTGGTTGTCCTGTCTTGATTGTTGTAAGTCTCCATTAATGATATAATGGCTATAGAGCTGCCTTGTATAGACTGCATCGAATTTTAAGATTACTCTCTGGCTACCTTTATGTGTTCGAAACTTCTTAGTTCCAACAATCCTTTGATACAAGCTATAATGGCCTTCAATCCCTGTAATGCTTCACAGTCAGTTTGGATAATTAAACGCTTCGCAAATTCTACGTGATGTAAACGGAGAACAAAACAACTCTGCATCTATGGGTCATATTACCCCAGAATGTGTATCATCTTACCCCACAGTGGGCATCGTCTTGACGTACGATAACGCGTTGATGCGTTGGGATCGTTAAAAGCAATGAATATTGTTGCTATTTTTAAGAGAGAGAGTGAAAGTCTCAAAATGCAATGGATCATTTATGTTATGAAGTTAATTTCAGAATAGTTTTTATTTTCTGAAAGTTTACTTTTTGTAAGTGAAAAGGTTTTATTACATTCATTCAAATCTGTAAGTCACGTGGGGTGACATGAGCATAGTCACGACCGCCTGTCGCTTGGTAGCTGTATAGTTGTCAATCAAATACTACAGCCAATGGTATGTTTCTTTATAGTCCCTAATGGGCTTGACCATTCGGAATTAGTCCGTTAAACAGACGTTTTCGGAAAGGTTAAAAAGGGAGAGAACTAGATAACTAAAAAAAGACCTAGGATAGAACTAGAAGAGAACTAGAGAGGGAGGAAAAAGAATCTCTGTGGAGATAGCCAGGTGTTTTCGGACAAGGTTTCTAAATTGGGAAATCGACAGACATCGATATCTGAGCTAGGTACAAATTAAATTCTTTATTTTTAACTTGAAGTATTAACTCAACACTACCAGGTTATAGGTTATCGTGCGCTCAATATATCGTAAATTAATGTAAAGGACTATTTAAAGGCATGGACGATTGCCTTCCTTTTATAGTTAAATTCATTATAATACTTTTAAATCGAAACTTGTCTTTGTGTTATTGAATTTCGGTCGTCACCTGTTGGAGGTTGTATATGATCTTGAGTGTATGCAGATGTGAAATTCCTTTGAATACGCTTCCACTGTATGTAACATCTCAAAAAGGATTTCAATTGTTTGCATACAAGTAATTGAGGCTTTCCTTTGTCTAATAACATCTATAGATAAAAGCGAAACTTCGTTACATTTAACATCCACCCCAACCTACCCCCTACAATGAGAAACTAGTTAAACGGGTAATCAACTCAAAAACAATCGTTTTCTTTGAAATTTAAACGCCTTTAATACTAAAAATGCATAGGCTGGAAGTTATTCTGTTTTGAAGCCAACGACTGATTATTGTCGAATGAACTTAAACTCAACCTAATGACGAATAAATTTAAATCTGTGTTCTTGAGTGCATTCTGAAGGAGGAACAAACACCATCGGGTCGGATATTCCCAACGTCACATCAAAGAATCTATCAAATAAAACATAAAATAGCAGTCATCATGGTGTATAATTTACAAAATGGAGTTCGAACAAATTTGATATATTCAGAAGTATTACGTATAAAACGAATTTACAAGCAAACGTGCACACGAGCATACACCCAAACAGACAGACAGACAAAGAAGCAAACTCCCAAACACCCACACGTACACACGCGCTTAAACAACAGAAACACACAGACAGATAAACCCACAAACAAACAAACAAACAATATTAAACAAGCACTCAAATAAATAAACAGCCACATATAAAAAAACAAACACACACAACAAACTAACAAAGTAAAAACATAAACGCAAATAAAATTTTAAAAAATATATAAACAGGTACCTGTAACTGGTTTCAATTTGAGGTGTAATAATCCTAACATAGTTATTTTATATCGTAAAACAGTTATAAAACATTACTGTTGTAACTTACGTTCTGGATGTGAACTCATCGTTGGCTTTGTAGTAGGTATCCAAGATGACGGGGAAACACCCGGGTTGGGTCCAAGCACCGAAGAAGTAATCTACAAAATGAGAAAAATATGTATTATACCTGTATATATTTTTATTGTAGCGAAAGAAACTTCTGTCTGCCTCAGGAAATTTGTAGCTTGACCGAGTTTGACTACAGTTGATAAAGATTGTTCTCATCTAAGCTCTTAGGTTTCTTTGTTTTATCGGGGTTTTGTATCTTACTTTCCTTTATATTTCCTTTTTATTTCCTTTTTATGAGATTGCGCCAACCATAATGCGTCCTTGACTTCGCTAGTAACAAGCAAACAGGACAGGACAAGACGTAAAAAGACCATATGCCTACAAATTACCCATGGGTTGCCCTAGCCCGAAGATTGGGCTTATATATTTGCTCCTTTTAATAATTCGGACATTACAGGGAAATATCAATATAATAAATAAGTCGATAGAGCTGATTTTCTCAGCTGGGTCGCCCCATTGTGGCTATAAACGATTCAACGAGACGTGTATTCGCATCGAGTTGTCCCTAGACCCACCTTCACAAAGAAATTACATCGTAACGTGACATCGTACAACACATGTTTTAAAGTGATCACCGCTTCAAAACCCATTCCTTAGGTATTTGATAAAGGGAAGTTAATGTTACAGATTGTTAAATGTTTAAGGAAACATAAAATTTGATCGTTCAACTTGAATGATCAAGATAATTGAAAGATAAAAAACATAACTAGCATGTGCTTTCAGCAAATGCTTGATGGCGATGACTGCGCCGACGTTAATATATATAATAGTATTTAAACCATGATTTCTTCGTTATACGTTTCGCTTTTTGAAGGAACGATTGGCGCTACACGTCTTGTTAAAACGGGCTGGTTTGTTCACAATAGTAAAGTATTTTAAAATACAAAGAACAAAGACGCTTTAAATCGCCAACGTCTGTGTCTCTGTCACCACTTCGTCTATCTAATTTTGCATTCGGCAACAGCTAATGTTTATAGTTTATGGCTACATTTATGATAAAAATTTACCTTGATCTGAAAAATTTCCACTCCATCGTGTGACAAGGACTCCCTCGTAGTCAACACTGGCGCCGATGTAATTCTCTCCGTCAAACTTGGCATTGGGCGGGATTCCGTATCCGTGCCATTGATGGTCCGGTCGAGTAACGTTGCATTGACGAGTTTTCAGATTCAGTCGGTAGAAGCGATCCTACAACAACAGATAAAGTACATCTAATACATGCCAGTTTTATGGTATTTTTCTTATCTGACTACAGAATAAGTTTTATGGTATTTATCTTATCTGACTACAGAATATTTCCTAGTTTAAACATAAACACAACTCAATTGATAATCATGTGAAATGTTCTGTATAAATGTGGGACTACAAAATATTTGACATATTCAACAGCAATACAACTCGAGCAATCATTATGTGAAACGTTTTGTAGAAATACCAGAATATAGAGTTCTTTCGATATTTAACAGCAATACAACTCGAGCAATCATTACGTGAAATGTTCTGTATAACTGTCAGGCTACAGAGTTTTTTCGATATTAAACAGCAACACAATTTTAGCAATAATCATGTGAAATGTTCTGTAGAAATGCAGGACTACAGAGATCTTCCAGTGTTAAACAGCAACACCACTCAAGGAATCATCACGTGAAAAGTTCTGTATAAATGTAAGACTATACAGAGTTCTTTCGATATAAAACAGCTACACAATTCAAGAAATCATTATGTAAAATGTTAAACAGCAACATTACTCAAACAGTCATTGTGTGAACTGTTATATATAGAATCTAAGACTACAGAGCTCTTTCGATATTAAGCAGCAACCAACTCAAGAAATCATTATGTGACAGATTATGTAGGAATGACAAACTACAGATTACTCTTTCATATTAAATAGCCACACAACACAAGCAATCATTATGTGAAATATTTTGTAGAACTACAAGGCTACAGTGTACTTTAGATATAAACCATAAGAAGTCATGATGTGAACTGTTATGTATAGAATTTAAGACTACGGAGTACTCCTATAGTTAACACGAACACCACCCAAGCAGTCAGTCATTATGTCAACTGTTTTGTTTAACATTTTGGAGAAAAAAATGAGTTTTCCACCATAAGCTAAAAAAGAGGGCGCTGCTCAATCAGCTGATGCCATGCAGAAACTTTTAAACCTAATAAAGTTGACATCGAAAACTATTCCTTATCAGTACAATATTTCAGTGCGGAGTCTATATAGGAATTAGAATTACATTAGGAAAATATATTTTTTTTATATTAAATGATCGTTGAACAGTGACAACATAATAATTCATTTTATATTCTTCATATATCTAGCATCAGGACATGGATCAACGGAACACAGTTGTTTTGAGAGTTCGATTAGATTTTCGCCAGAAATACTGGTTTGGAAAAGGACAATTTGGTTTGGAGAACGGCAATTTTAAATTACAATGTCAAAAATGTTGAATTCGTTTAATTACCTTGGTATAGTAAACAGGCTAGTTTAATCTTACCTCGTTGGCAATAAGGAGTTCGTCAAAGAAATCCGTGTCGTCCCCAACTTTCAGTTCTTCAATTCGTCTGACTCTTCTGTTCACATCGTCCACAGAAGTCTTGGACATACGTTCATAGTTCCTCGTACGGTCAACCTTCGAACATAAATGCGCGAATATAACTCGATGTTTCCCGGGATTCTCTATTGTTGTCTGTACGCGTTATTGACTCGGAATAAAGTTGTAAGAAATCATAATCATGTAATCCGCGAGAATCAATCTAACTTGCTCTTTGCTTTATTTAGTTTTAAAATTTTCTGTGCAAAGTTAAAACTTTAAATTGAATATATTTACAAACTGCATGTTTTTTGTTACCACCTGACTTCAAAAAACGCATCAATTAATGTATGTATCAATATCATTGTATATCGATTTTTGAGATAATCGATCAGAATTTTGGTTAACAAGTTCGTAAAAAAAAATTAAAAAACAAAAACCTGACGTTGGCATTAGCCACAACTTATTCTGATTAAACTTTATCGAAATAACTCCCACTGTTGCAATCTCGCAGATATACATGTAGATCTGAGAAAATTTGTTGGCCAACTTGAACGACCAATCACAGAGCTGCTTTCTGATAATGACAAGCAGATGCTTTCCACTTAATCATCATACATTGTTTCAGTGTAACTTGTTGCACATCTCAGACAGGTGTTGTCTGGCGCCATGAATCGCCGTTTGCTATAGACCTAGAATATGTCAAGTCTAATGGCGACAGGAAGATTCTCGTAGCTTATAACGAGTCATGGAAGGTTATACAGTCTTTTGGAAACCGTTTTGTACTAAGATTGAATCCTTTAAATCTCCCTTCCTTCCAGTTATTTAGTATTTTGGTTAGTTAGTTACCAGCCTAGTTCAGTTATCTTACCTTTAATTCACGGGATTCCCATAAGGTAGGGGGCGCTGTTAAAAGATAAAATACCATGCAGATTGATATTTTTACGTCACTTTAAAGGCGTTCACCAAAAATATGTGTATTGATAGTTTATCGCTGCCATGATTTTGCCTAGTATTGCAGTTCGTTGATATGTGACATTAACAATACCAGTCGCTTAACCAAATAAGTAGTCTTAATATTTTGAGACTATTGTAGCGGGATTTATATATGCTATTATATATGCATATAGGGCTTGTAACCCAAAAGTCCCGGGTCGGGTTTCTTATTCAGAGGGAAGAATTTTTGTTTTTTCAATCGGCATGTTTCCAAATTATCTGTAACCAAATGATCAGGGAGAGAGAAATGCTGGGAATATGAGGTTTGACCTAATGGAGCTCAAATTATTATAAATATTTATTCAAAATATGTATATATATATACACGACGTACGGCTGCAAAACTGCATTCTGAAACGCAAATAAACGAAATGTTTGATCGCCTTCACAATGTATTTTGTTCTGCATTTGATTAAAACCGCCGTCACCGTCTTAGTTCCATGTATTGCGTATAGACCGCTTGGTTATAAACCAGGACCATCTTGTGCAGTGATATTAGAATAATAACCGATAATTGTGCAGTTGTCACCCGGCAAATTACAGCTGTATAAATACTCCAGGATTATTCTATGCTTTCGTACAGCAACAGATCAGGGCAATTCTTTTTAAAACAAATGTTTGAAGTTATTTAGAAGCTGGGTTTTCCCGCAAATTAGGCTTAGAATAAAGATCCGCCTCGTGACTTGCTTCATGGCAAGATAGTGATGGTGGTTGTTACAAAATGCCTGTTCTGAGCTTCTGGTAATCCGTTGCCAATCCACACATTTTGTCAGCGAGTTAAACCTAACTGGTTTCTATATATAAATATTCGTCGGTCAG
Source organism: Mopalia muscosa (assembly GCA_031763545.1). Classification (NCBI taxonomy): domain Eukaryota; kingdom Metazoa; phylum Mollusca; class Polyplacophora; order Chitonida; family Mopaliidae; genus Mopalia; species Mopalia muscosa. The sequence goes on from JARFOD010139723.1 coordinate 18,977, forward strand.
TGAGCGATCCTACGAAGTTCATGATAGAATTTACGGAAAAAAAACAGCTATTAAAATTATCTATATATTTCCTGAGTTTAAACAATAACACAAACCCCAAATTATGGCATGACCTAGTAGCATTACGCTGTGAAAAAATACTGAAGTTACCCATATAACAGGTGCATACATTTCCTATCCATTAGCATAAATCTTGTTGGTTCGCTTGTCTTGTTGCGCTTGGAATTTAAACCGTTGTGAAAATATATCCCGTATGTATAGATAGCAACTCGCGACAAACACTTTGCGACAACTTTCTGTATACTTTCGAATGACATAGAGCACGTTCAAAATCGTACTCTTTAAACAAAGTGTTGTTTAGTTTGTACAATCCCTAATCTGCCATAGATAGTTATTGTGGAATACTGCCAGAAAACTCATCCCCTTTATACCGCTACCCCTTGCATTTTGAAAAGGGAAAAAGTGCTTGGCAATCTGTTAAAAATATGTTACATAATATCTTTTTTTTTTTAAATTATGTTTTTAGAAAGAATTTAAAAAATAAAATTTTCTGAATTAATATGAAACAAACTAATTTTGCAAACCATGTTAAAGAACATATGTTCACGAATCCATATACATTTTACCGAAGCATAAAAGCTTGATGAAAAACTGAAGAATTATACAACAGACCTTTGGAATTTATAATGAAAGAGTATTTCAGGCTGTGAACTTGCTATATAAAATGGATAAAACAAGGATCTTACGATTTTGTGCCCAACTTGCTGTAAAGTTAATTAAATCATTCACTTACTGCATGGAGTTGGAACTTGTCCATACGCCACCGCTAAAAATGCTGCCAAAACTAAAACGACCTTCATTCTGTATCGAACTGTTACAGGAGTGATGAGTCTGTTGCCTGCACGCCTCTTTTGTTGAATTATCTCCAAGACAAAGTCTGATCTATACGTCCGTAGAGAGGCCTAAACAAATCCACAAGATTACGTGATTTGACAAAAACAATACGAAGTGAGATAACATAGTCCTCTAGGTTATCACAATCAGATTGTTTTGTGTAGACAGCAATTAGTAAGTAGGGGGCGTGACAGTGGTATTATTTGTTGCCTTGTCATGTTTACCTACGTGAATTATATTGTTCCGAAGATAATCACAGATCATTTTTCACAGAGAAAACAAAGCTAATGTAATCTCAAGCATTGAAAAACATTTTTATGACATGACCTGGTGCCAGGTCATAGTTTTTCATCATAATAGATTTAAACATGTTTTTAACAAGCATTTATTGTAGCCATGTAGATCTTCAAACAAATGGCAGCAGTGTCACATTGCTTTTGCCAAGATATCTTTCCAAAATTCTGCTAGTTTCATTTATTAAATATAAAGTTGACCATGTCACGATTTGCTGACAAATCAATTGCTTAGTGGATACGCCAAGGTGCATTTTTTCAGCCGTTTCTATTAATACACGTCATAACATACTATGTTAAGGATAGGTGACGACATCAATTGGGTAACCTTTTCTTTGGACAATTATACCCACCCGGTGTCCCGCCAGAATGATAGTGAAACATTAGCTCTTAATTCTAAAATGATAGTGAAACATTAGCTCTTAATTCTAATTACAAATAGATCAATTTGAGCTTTTCAACTTAGTTTCAAAAGAGCATATTGCAGAGTCATTGAGAGATTAATGTTGGAGATTAATAGGATTATCATAGCAGTCTAGGCTCCAAACTGTGTATTTTTGTTTTGTCATATGCTGAGGTCCAGTTCTAGTGGGGAATGGAGTAACATGTGCATTACACCGAAATATCTGATTACTCAATGGAACTTTTTAATTTAGCTTAGGCCAACATGCTGAATAAATACCCAAATTTTTTAAATTCTTATTTTCATAGTGACAAAAAGACAATAGAATATTTTCATGTTTAGTGGACAATTCGAGATGTTTTCCGAAAGATATATTTTGTGACTGATCTGGATTTGCTAAGGTTGGGGGCAAAAAAAAATGTCCACTTAAATCGTTCTAAGCGAAATTTATAAAAACCTGACGCCACTAATAATAAGTTTAAGGGATTCTACTATTTAATTAAGTTTTAAAAAATGCACTGTATTTTTCTGAAGACATTAATTCTATTTGAAGTTACTGTCCAAACTTTCATTGGAACGTCTCCAGATTTTAATTTTTGTCATCCGGAGTATCCATGCTTTCCAAAAACATACACATACATAATATTCCCAGCTATATTTTTCGTCATAATGGGTTTATAAAAAAATTATACTCTTCAAAATCAACCAAACGGTGGAGCAAGAACGTAAGCATATGTCTGTATTCTTAAGATATCAAGTGCTCAATAATGGCATATACAGAATCACATGACTTATGCTGGCAACCACATTGGCTGACACAGTTTGATGAAATTCAATCACATCGATTATTTGAAGCTAAAATAAAACTTATTCATGATGTATCCGGCTTTATGCACCTATATATAGGAAAAGGTCATGCGAGAATTAATATTGGATATGGTAACATCGATTGTTTGTATTATTTGATGGAAAGAAGGATAATTGGTATTTTTAAAATTAGATTGTTAAATTTATGCAAAAGATTATCTTTGAACAACATTTTTCATTGAAAAAACATTATAGTATATGGGAATGGAATTGCAAAAGACACTATTTCTGTTTTTGACACTAAGAAATACAGAGGATAGCTTAGAGTACTACTCATTTAGAGTAGGTATGTGGTTTGTTACTCTGAATTGGATTTCAGTCAGAAGTGACGCTGAGAGATTTGTCATTCCATAATATATTAGATCCGAGCGGAGGACAAATCTCAAGAAATACCCTTAGGATTATTGGGGCGTCGAAACTGACCACTGACCATCTATTAGAGAAAACTTGTCGTACATTTTGAATCCCCTGTGACCAACTTCTGCTTCTTGCGGCCTTGGGTCACCCAGGGCATCGCCTGTCTGAGGGTCGGTGAATTAAACTATCGCAAAAGCAGGTCTCTTTTGCGCACTGAGTGATCGCAGTCATAAATTGAGTGGTCTAAGTGGCCGGCATTTACTGCTGGCGACTCGGAGGGTCGACACGTTCGATTTCCGTACGTGTTTCAACCTGCAAAATTTTCTGAACTAGAATCTCTTCAGACTAAAATTACCCAAAATAAGGGAAATATCGCAGAATAAACTCGTCGTTAACCGCTTAATTTTTTCTGACTATCTGAGGGATTGTTGTGGTTTCTTCTTTTGAATTCAGCAGTCGCTGTAAGTATTCGTTAAATTTCAACGTCAAAGCCATTGCAAAACATGAGTTTACATCAGTCTCTGTCATTCACACCGACCGCACAGCGTAATCGTCATATATAGAATTAATTCACCTATTTACACTTTTTAAAACCGCTGTCCCTAGACACTCATTGTCGATGACAGTATATAAGACTAGTATGATTTTCATCTGCTTGGATTTAACCCGGAAGTCAGCAATTATATTAAATCTTTATTTTCTTGGATTTATCAAAGTTTTGATTCAGCAAATCTTGGAGTATTTTATTTCCACACTTGATTGTGAATTAAATTTAGGCGAATGTATGGTGTAAACTTCTTTTAATAAAAATCCCGACAAACAGGGTATACTTAGCGAAAAGATGGCTTGGTATACCTTAGAGCTGGAATGTAACCATGAAATCTCGAGGTAGGTTCTCGAATAATGTTTAGAATGGTATTTTGCTCCGGTGGCTAAAAGGGAGATAAATCTGTTACTCGTCAGTGCCAGCGCCATCTATCTCAATGACTAATAATGGAGGCATATATATTTAGTTAACTGTTATCGTTAGACAATGACATAGGTGACACTGTCAGTAATAGTAGTAACAGCCTTTGTCTGTCTTCTTGTAGCCAGTGGCCAAATAACCACATTGCAAGTCAACAGTACTAGTTTTTAACCTTAAAACATTCGACAAAATCCGCCGCTGTGCCATCTCGTTGCGATACGACTCGGTTTTAAACCAGGACTATGCTATTTAATGACATTCGACATTGCAAAGTCAACAGTACTAGTTTTTAACCTGAATAACATTCGACAAAATCTGCCGCCGTACCATCTCCTTGAGATACGACTCGGTTTTAAACCAGGTCTATGCTATTTAATGACATTCGACAGATAACTATGAATAAACTAGATAACACTCTCGAGTGTGCATGTCACACCCGGCTCACAAAGAAGATAAACACAAGCACATGGCATAAGACCACCATTAATTAACCGTAAGCCGTAATGTTAACGTTTGGCCCCACAGCTCCTTCCCAAACTTTGGTGGAGCGAAAATCTCTGGAACATACTTTAATCGGTCCTTTTGTTGTTTTGAGTTAAATTCTTGACAGACCATGACCGTCAAAATTTTGAGTTACAGAGCCTGGACGGTTATAGGTGTCGTTGAGCTACCTTCAGAATGTAAACAACAGCTGAATCACCCCTGCATCAAATGGTGATAAATACACCAAATGTGACCTAATTACGCTATAATATTACCCTGACCAGAAACCTCCACTCAATTACTTCACATTAATACCAAATACTCCACCAAAAACAAATTTCCCGGACCACAACAAAAAAACAAGACAACACGCTAATTTTTTTTTGAACTATATTCGACGGTGACAAAACGCAGGTCAATAATGGCGGTCTTACGCGACATGGCTACGCTTTTGCAATGACACCTTTTTGAAGTGGGGCCTTGTTTTAATATTTCCACAGATAATAATGTGTATATATGCGATTCACTTTTACTCTGGTAACGGTATGTAGACACTTTAAACGGTTGTGATGAACCATTCAAGTATACATTAAAAATAACCCAGATCTCCGATCGTCTGACATTTCTATGCATATACAGATTATATATACAGGCATAGGGAGGACTAAAAACATGTTTTATCCGATTCTCCCTTTTCCCACTGGCTTGAGTAAATAGCGGACTAATAACGCTGTATTATTTGGTCAACTTTGGTGGCTTGGCAGAACCTATAACAGACTTTTAACATCGCTTGAAATGGCGCAATGGATGTATATGCCAGACATTAAATTAAAAGCTAATTTCAGTAAGTCGGATATTTTTTTATGGCTTGATTAACTTTTTACAGATTGAAAGATGGACATTAGCATATAAATGAAAAGTCTTAAATAATATTTTCTAGATTTTGTTCACATATTTGTTTTATGATTATTATTTTTTAAGTAACTTTTTTTAGTCGATTTATAGGAGGCTAATAGATATATAGGCAAGGGACAGGGTGAAGTGGACAAGTCGTCGTCATATAAATGAAATACCCTTGAGTACGACGTTAAACCCCAATCGAACAAACAAACAATTGTATGTGAAATAATCATTAATATACTTAAAGAAAATGCCTCCAAGATTGTAAAAAAAATGTAAATTCTAATAAGTAAGCAAATTATTTTGAAAATACATGTATACATGCAAGTCATCCTCAGCACCTTTAATAAAATTTTTTCGGAAATATTTTTTAACTTGACACCAGAATATCAATTTCCTTTAAAGTTGTTCAGTCTAGTGAATATATAGAAACTAAATTTAGATAACAAATACAAGTAAATAATAACAATTTCTAAAGATTATTTTGAGGTTTATTATAAAGAAAGAATAAAGGAAGTAGGAGTGATAAATTCATCAAATTGTTGAATTTGTTCAAGCATATATAAAAGTCAAAGTGAACGGCTGGTAGTGGTATATACTGATCCTAGTCACTGTTACCTGACGTGTAAATAGTAACTTGCTATTCATTATTGGAAGTCAACCTGTATGATAATTTGTCCATCGTAAAAATTGTTGTATAATCCATCAGGCATCTTTACATGTACCAGTAATTCCTGGATTTGAATGGGTTTATTATTTGATTAGTATTCAACGCTGTAGTCAAATGTATTTCCCTTGTAACTTTATGTACATTTGAAGACGACAATTTTCGCGAGTGGTTTAAATCGGTCATAGTTTTCTTTTTCAATTCCCAATAGTGCCGTTATGATTTTAAATATTTACCTATCGTTCTTTTGTTCAAGGACGAACAAAATTTTTTGATTATACATTTGCTCTTTTTAGAAAGTTTAGAAATGTGACATGAGATATTGATAGCTCTTTTAGCAATATCAATAACAGGAGAATTGAATATGTATAAATAAATCAAACTATTTAAGGTTTATAATTTTAATATTCTTTATGAAGAGCTTATAGAGAATTTTATATATTTGTATCAAAGTAACGTTAAAAATAAGCCAAAAACTGGGGAAGGCGAGGGGCTACTTGTCATATTAATAATATATTCGTTCAAGAATAATATGAAAGGAGTATGTGCTCAATAACCTCACTCCAAATTTTTTCAGGGCAATTCCCGACAAAGCAATAACAATATATTTCAGTTCTTTCCAATATTATTAAAAACTCTTTTACACACAAAAATCGCTTAGACGGGAGACTTTATACCTCACTCATGGTCAACTACATCTGACATTTCTTACATCTTGTTGTATGCTTCAAAAGCACGTAGTGGGATTGTTTATCTTCCTTCAATCCCAGAATGCAGTATTTTCATCAAAAGTGTTATCTGGCTTATTGTGCGTACGCTGTCGTGGTCACGTGGAACCAGTAACTTATTATCCTTTGGGAGAATTCATTATTCAAGAGCCTGATTAGTAAAGAGGAAATGAAATGATAGATGAATGCTCCAACCATTGGTGATTATTGGGCCATTACTCGCCCTGGGATATTCCGGTTTTGAGGCCATTCCAAGAATGTATGAGAAAGACCTATGACAGTGTCAAAAAAATTATCAACCTTGGCTGGAGGCCCTGTTAGCTTTTGAGGCCAAAGGTTTCAGTTTGCTATTAAATCCTTTAGGTAGATCAGGCACTGTATATGGCTTTGAAAATGTCTCTTAAATCATGTAAAGGTCTACCAAGGATGGTCAACATAAACTTGTTGGTATAATTCTACTTTTATTTCCGCTACGTATATCTGTGTTGTTATTTGGAGATTTCAAACTTGTTAAACATGCTTTCACATTTCTACTTGCCGATTATCGCCTTTACATAAAATGCAAATGTCAGGTTGAATGGGTAAAACACTGAGAAAACAATCCCACTAACACAGACAGTGGCCATTGTATGTCTAATAATTGAATAGAAGGACACATTAAAAGGAAATTGGAGATCAACCCAATAGTCGACTGTCAAATGTCGAATATCGGATCATTTTCAACTTACCTGGACATACAAATAACGTCAAATGGTCTTTATTTCGCGCCATATGATCCGCGTTACATCGGGTAATTCACCCCACTTCAGGAAACTCCTTAAATAATCTTTGCGTTTCTCTCTTGAACTTCTGTTTCTCAAATGAACAGAAAGTTAAAAAGATGCCAGAACAAAATACTCTGAAAGATCTGTATCCAAAGAATAGCGACAGAGTTTGAACGAAGTACCCGATAGTCAATTAAAAGAGAACGAGACACACCCAATATTTAAAAAATGCCCTTAATATATGATAGATAACTTGTTAGTCTCAATACTTGCAGTAGTTTCTGTTGCCCTGGGTTTGTATTGCGTCTTGGGCTTGGCCGGTAGGGCTTCTTCTAAATAATCTAGTAGATTGAGACTTCTTTTTTTAATCCATACAACATATAAAGTGACCTTTTTAAACGGAATCAACGTGAAACACATTTTTCGATACACCTAAAGCTTTCATTGTATAGCTCCATCAATTTTCTTCTTCATATATAGTCTGAAACTTTCTCTGGCAAACAGCTATCGAAGCTTTCCCGCCATCTTTTTACTTAATTCCCATGTCCCTTTGTTGGTTCACAACCATCTGGCATAAGGTAAAGTCTCTAGATCAGAATCTTCGTCACCGACAAATGACCATGGGAATCAGGTGTGCACAAAAAATAGCATACAATGATACTAAAGAGGAAAGAGTAAGGTGAAATGAACAGTCAGTCAGCAGTAAACATATGTACAAGCCACTGCATATTGAAGTGTACGGATAGGGCTATCCCGGCTGACCTATACACATCACAGAAATAACAATTCTGTCAGATACATCTCAATGCCTGGTGATTTAAACATGATGTCAAACATATACGTCTTCTGTCACATTCGACCAACAACAACAACGTTAGTGTTGTGACCACATCGACGGTCTTATATCCATAAGACACCTGTCATGAACTAAAAACTGTGTGACTATTTTACTAATTCATAATAAGAAGTGGGGCAAACTTACTTTAGCCTGGCGA
>JARFOD010139724.1:0-13192 GCA_031763545.1 Mopalia muscosa
GCATTCTCGGCATTAAGCACCAAACCCCCCCCCCCCCCCCCCCAAAAAAAAAAACAACAAAAAAAACAAAAAAAAAACAAGCAAAACAAAAAACAGACAACTGAAAACGACAGAAACAAGTGTAAACCAATTTTGTTAGTTTTTTTCTTTTAAGAACAATGTTAAGAAACTAAGAAGATGTTATACAGAATTTTAAAAGTCTTTCACGCCTTACTAGCTACGTAAAAAAAAATGTTATACGAGCGATCTACACCACAACGTTAATATTCTGATCATGTTATATTTGAACGTTTACTTAAATTATTTCTCTCAACGAATGTTGTTAAAATGTTTTATTTCTAAAATTTTTAGCAACTGTTTTGTTATGAATGGATTTGATGAAGTAAGCTTATGTTATCTGATAAGACCATTCAAATGTATCAATAGAGATGAACCTTTAATACTCAATAATACTATAAAAAGCGTTTAAAAAAGTAGAATGTTTTAGGATCTATAAGTTGATTTTGTTTGTTTGTTTGGTTGGTATTTAAAGTCGTACTCAAGGGTATTTCACTTATATGACGACGGATTGTCCACTACAGAGCCTTATTACGGTGGAAAACTGGAAGGGAACCCCGTAAAATCCACACCTGCGAATGCCGGAGCCACAACATGTGATTCGTTCATATACCTGATGGTCGACAGGCGGACTCGATCTAGTGAACGGTAAATCCGAGCAGGTTCAGTTAAGCAAGCGCAGTCGCTACTTACAGACACGGCCTTGGGCCGTTGAAGTTAATTTTATTGAAGTCGCATTCATAAATATAGATGTTCATTCACAGTATATATGGCTCTAAGCCTGAATACATGCTCAAATACATATACTCCGATTATACAATATTTATCAGCAAAATATGCAATTCGGCGGAGTTAGGCTCTAGACTCACACAAAATTCTTTTGGTTGATTTGGTCACATGAGCATACAGGTTTGCAAAATGGCGGAGCAAAGTTTAGACGAGATGACTGTATGTTCATGTGACCAAATCATCCAATAGAATTTTGTGTGAGTCTAGGGCCTAACTCCGCGGCCCTTTACCTGAAAAGCGTTGCTATATCAACCAGCGTATAGGGTAAGTCGGTATGAGCTACTGTAAGCCGATCGCTGGTTATGCGAGCGTACATGTTACAGGGCTACGATAAAGTATGGTTCATATAACATATTACGCAGTGAAGTTGTAGTTGAACTTACTGGCTTAATACTGGTTTAATAGCACCATCGAATAAATTCGGTATTCTTTTGTTAGGCTAACATGCCTAAAAAGTGGAAGTTACCGGCCCTTCTGCTAAATTTGATTATTCAGTCAGGGTAGAAGAGAGAAAAATAGCGGGTTGGTAACAGATAGTTTAACAGTATTTGCGTATATTTTTTGTAAGTATCGCTTTGCATATAAAATGTGTTAATAGCTCAGTTTATCAAATATTATTGGACAGTACCAATTGCACCCATAATAGCCTTAAACTGCTAAAATTTGAAATTGCACAGTATCTATAAATAAGGCTAAATTGTATGATAGAGTATAAGAGATAGATAACTAATTTCAATTGCCCTAAATTGGTCAGATTGATTCCCTAACGTTCAGAAATTCAGGCGACCGCAAGCCCTCGCTTTTTGGGGGCGGAGATAGTCAAACAGCCACGTTTTATTTGTCCTGCTCTTACATTTCATGAAGGCATACTTCTTTGTGCATATTTACGGGATTTTCGTGTGTACATATAATATAAACCCACAAAGGGAACGTACGATGAAATGACCCAAATTTCCACCTGAAGAAACGTATGTTTTATCTTGATATTGCACACAATTGTACTGTGTGTGTGCATTATTTATATGCATATTTGATCTAGGGTTAAGCGATTAGGTTCTTGAAGTTCGTCCATGCGAATGTATACTGAGAGTTGTTAAGAGACGAGCCGTGTTTTTGTGGCCAACTACAACCAAATGCTTCGACTACACTTTTAGACAAAATGTGTCTGATAGAACCCTTAAAGGTTCTTAAGCTTATGAGTCGTGAAATCTTTATGATTCTATTTGGAACCCTTTTCCATCAACTGGAGCTGTTAAATCTCTCCTTAAGTACAATATACCAACTAGCCGTTGTTGTCGTAATGGTCCATATAAAACCATCTGGCTTTCAAAAGAACCCGTTTATTCCTTTAATCATTGTCACGTCACATTCCTTTAATTTCCATTGTCACATCGTATTCCATTGTCAAATCATATTTCTTTAATCTTTGTCACATCATATTTCTTTAATCATTGTCACGTCATATTCCTTTAATTTCCATTGTCACATCGTATTCTATTGTCAAAATCATATTTCTTTAATCTTTGTCACATCATATTTCTTTAATCATTGTCACGTCACATTCCTTTAATTTCCATTGTCACATCGTATTCCATTGCCAAATCATATTTCTTTAATCATTGTCACATCATATTCCTTTAATCATTGTCACGTCATATTTCTTTAATTTCCATTGTCACATCGTATTCCATTGTCACATCATATTTCTTTAATCTTTGTCACATCATATTTCTTTAATCATTGTCACGTCATATTCCTTTAATTTCCATTGCCACATCGTATTCCATTGTCACATCATATTCCTTTAATCATTGTCACATCATATTCCTTTAATCATTGTCACGTCATATTCTTTTAATTTCCATTGTCACATCGTATTCCATTGTCACATCAAATTCCTTTAATCATTGTCACATCATATTCCTTTAATCATTGTCACATTATATTCCTTTAGTTTCCATTGTCATAACGTGTTCCATTGTCACATCATATTCCTTTAATCAGTGTCACATTATATTCCTTTAATTTCCATGGTCACATCATATTCCTTTAGCTTTAATTTCCATTGTCACATCGTATTCCATTGTCACATCATATTTCTTTAATCATTGTCACATCATATTTCTTTAATCATTGTCACATCATATTCCTTTAATTTCCGTTGTCACATCATATTCCTTTAATTTCCATTGTAACATCATATTGCTTTAGCTTTAATTCCCATTGTCACATCATATTCATTCAATTTCCATGGTCACATCATATTCCTTTAGCTTTAATTTCCATTGTCACATCGTATTCCATTGTTACATCATATTTCTTTAATCATTGTCACATAATATTCCTGTTATCATTGTCACATCATATTCCTTTAATTTCCATTGTCACATCATATTTCTTTAATTTCCATTGTCACATCATATTTCTTTAATTTCCATTGTCACATTATATTCCTTTCCTTTCCATTGTCACATCATATTCCTTTAATTTCCATTGTCACATCATATTCCTTTAATTTCCATTGTCACATTATATTCCTTTCATTTCCATTGTCACATCATATTCCTTTAATTTCCATTGTCACATCGTATTTCTTTAATTTCCATTGTCACATCATATTCATTCAATTTCCATGGTCACATCATATTCCTTTAATTTCCATTGTCACAACAAAGTCCTTTTATTTCCATTGTCACATGGTATTCCATTGTCACATCATATTCCTTAAATTTCCATTGTCACATCGTATTCCTTTAATTTCCATTGTCACATCACATTCCTTTAATTTCCATTGTCACAACATATTCCTTTAATTTCCATTGTCACATCATATTCTTTTAATTTCGATTGTCACATCATATTCCTTTAATTTATTTCCCTCTAGATCAAAAGTTTTGGAATGATTTGGCACAAGATCAGCTGAAGTCAATACTTGCCAGAAAACCCAACACGAATGTTGCTAAAAATGTCGTCTTTTTCCTTGGGGATGGCATGGGTATCACAACGGTGACTGCTGGCAGAATCTTAAAAGGTCAGCTCAAAGGCAAAACCGGTGAAGAAGAAAATTTGGTCTTCGATACATTCCCTCATTCGGCGCTGATTAAGGTAGGTATGTCTATATAAGCTTCTGGTAAGATCTGGCCCTGGTAAACTTCGATCCATGAAGCCCTCTGACTATGAGCAGTTTGTTTGAAGAGTGGGAATGCTGTCTTTACTTAGCAATGGAGGAAAATTAACTTTTGAATATCATTGAAATACTTCACATCTTGGTTGCGCTAGTGTTAATTATTGTTGATACACCGCCGTTAAGCACGACCTAAAAAAAAAACAAGCATTAAATCAACCATTCAATCAATCAATCGACCCATGGATGCTTCGGTCGAGGGATGTAGGCTCTTCTAGTCGAATCCGGTGAATTCTATCCTCAGATAAAGCTCCAAGTTTTTGTTCTTCTTTACAAAAAACAACAACAACAAAAATGCATTTAAAGTAGCAATTGAACCTAAGTTTCCAATCATTGTATCGAATTTTACCTCTACATGTCAACACGGCGAGTAGACCATTCGAATTAGTGTCTCTACTCGAATATCTATCTAAATGGTTACATAACCGTGTTACGTGACTAATTTGTAGACGTTAGAAAATATTGCGATGGGTACACGGCCAGCAAACTCTGGTTTGGTTTTACGCCGTACTAAAAGACATTCCACTTACATGACGGTGGTGTATTCCAACATTCATTGACATTAGCACAACCAAGATGTGAAACGTTTCCATAATGTTGGAAAGTTGACAGGTAAAAACAAGATTGCTACTCATCACATCCATATATCGTATATTGGACGCCACTCAGTTAGAGAACAACTACATTCATCGCCTTGTCGTCATGATCAGTAACCGCAGTTTGTAGTCGTCAATAAATCGATTATTGACGGGCATTTGATGGTAATGCACTCGATCTTTCTCACCCTAAGTAACATGTTCTTTAAGGTTGGTTGATTACAGTGGATAAATATACCAACCATCGAACCAGCAAACGAATAAACCAACCAACAAACAGAAAAGCCAATCAACTAACCAATCAGTTATTAATATATTAAGCGAAAAATCGTGTGAATTACCTAAAAATAAAAAACAATCAGTCTATTAAAAAAGCTACTCCTCCTTCATTTTATTATTTTATTTTCCAGACCTATAATACAGATCGCCAGACGCCGGACTCAGCAGGAACGGCAACGGCTTTCCTGTGTGGCGTTAAAGCGAACGCCGGGACAGTGGGGGTAGATTACAGCGTCCCTCGGGGCGATTGCCTCAAACACACAAAGGGTGCTGATGTCGATTCTATATTAAAGTGGTCACAGGCTGCGAGTAAGTCGTTAACTGTCCCGTCTTGGTTAAGCTTGTTAAGTTACTTGGAGACTGCAGCTTCAGAAAACATAGCCTAGTTTTTAAATAGATATTCGGTATAGGCTAGAAATAAATCAGCAGGTAAACTGGTATTTCAGAGATATAGAAATGGAAAATGAGAGTTACAGCTTGTCTGATACAGAAGGAAGTTTCTCTTTAACCAATAGCTCCTTGAGGTTTTTGTTTCTCTTCTATGCTGGGTCTTTGTGTGAGATGAGTAAACATTTTAAGTACAAAAGTTTGATATTTCTGTATAATGAAACTAGCAAACTAGGTGTTAGGTTGATCATGTTGGAATATAAAATGAAATAACACTTATAAATGGGTTTCGAAGTAAAATTTACTTTGACTGAAAATAACGATCTTATGCTGCTGACGATGGCATAACAAGAATATGTCTGTCCGACAGAGAATTGCCGTTTTGAAAAATAATCTGTCTTAATATTTTGCAGAAAAATCTGTAGGAGTAGTGACTAACACACGTATCACACACGCCACGCCATCGGCGTCCTACGCCCACTGCGCTCAACGTGACTGGGAAGGTGATGCCCAATTGGTCGGGGTACCAGGAAACTGCACAGATATCGCGGATCAACTCATATCAAATAATAAAGATATACAGGTAATATTAAATTAACACAGCTTAGTTCATGATATGTAGGTCCAGTGCCGTTAACAAATAAAAAATAAACAAATAATTAAAATCTGTTCCAAATTATTTATCATAACAATGTTTTTCATATATATGGTGATATTTATAATGTCTTGGTTGGAATCGAAAGTTACCTTTGGCATGATGTGTATTTATGCTATGAATATTTTTCATTTGAAAAAGAGTAAACTGAGGAACCAGTCAGCCAATCAGTTGTCAGAATTTTACCAGTTTGACCAATTCCCAGGTATTCTTGTAGGTTATTTTGGGAGGTGGTCGTCGAGCTTTCACACCTGTGAATGAAGGAGATCCGATAACAGGGGTGAATGATACTGAAAACAACCGCAGAGACGGACGGAATCTTATACGGGTAATGGCTACATCGTCATTGTCGTTGTTGTTGTTGTTGTAATTTTAACCCACCAGTCATTTTTGTGATTAGTATTAATTCTGTGGAATCTTTTTGCCTTTCTTGTGTAATGTATCTGATTAATATGATTTTAAACATTGGCCAATCTTATCCATTTCGTATGCTTGTACTGTGAAAAAAAAAAGAAGAAATAAATGCAAAACAATACTATAACAAATAAAGCTGTAGGCCTATCATTTCCATGTGACGATTATATAAAATATATCAAACGTCTTTTTTGTTATTGTTTTTACATTCACTGACTTTGAACTGATTATTCCATTTGAAGCATCATTAACCCATTTTGTAACCAGGAAGAACCGTTTAACTTTTAACGCAAACTGCAACTTAGCGATAAACCCGCGCCATCACTATCTATCTAACCAGGATGTCACGAGGCAAATCTCTACTTATAGCAACGTTTAAGAAAAATCTAGTTGCTTGAATTTGGGTCAACATAAAATGGAACAAATTTTTCGATTTAAGAATAAATAAAATTGTTTTGGCGACGACCGAATAAATTTCAGTCATTTACTGTATATCACTACATTCAGAACGGTCTATACGCAGGTCATTGGGGTAAGACGGCATTAACCATCCGAAATATTCGCCTCTGCTCGACCAGAAATGCATTGATTGTGTCCTGTCCTATGCTAAAACTGGACAGGCCGTGTCAATTGACAGGGCTCCCCTATCCACGGACGCAACAATTGGACGCGCTCCCATATCCCCAATGACAAATTGCCATACTCCCCTTTTTTATGGACCACAACAAGTCGATTTGTTTCGTCGCAAAAAGTATTTATGTTAGCACAATCATATTATCGAGAGAGGTCTATACTGTATGAGACTAAAACAACTCTCGTACGCCTTGCCAGGGCATTGCGAATTAATTTCCAGCAAAAAAAGAAGTGCAAAACAAGATGGCCCCGGTGTATCTTAAAGTCAAGGTCTCGGCGTAGGAAGTTCAATCGATTATATTTTAGAATGCTTTTCACATTGACGTCAATTGAAACAAGTCACAAGCTCTGCGCCGCATTAAAGAGAAAGGAAACAAACTTAAACCAGATTATTCAAATGATCCATCACTTTCAATGACTCCTCTGAAGAGTCAATGGCATTTTTTTTATATCTATTTTAAACATCTTCGCTAACCTAGAACATTAGCCAGAGCTATTCAAGATTGGAGCTACTTCTGTTCACAATAACTTGTACATCACTTTTCATTGGCTGAGTCTTTTCGCGAAACGGAATCTGATCGGTTGCCTAGATGTTGCGGCACAGCCTATCAATTACACGGCTGTAGCTCCTGCTTTCAACTGCTCGGAATAATATTCTTGTTGGCGAAGATACATTTTTAAAGACATCCATTGGCGATATTTTCCAATTTGTAGCACGGTAATATATATCGTATGGCATGTAAAATTTGAACATTGTACAACAGTGGATGACTTCATAACTCGAAATGATACCCTCTTTATAGCCTCTGACATTTGTTTTATTTAATACCTTTTTTTCTATTCAGGAATGGAAACAAGACAAAGAGGCTAGAGGTTTGAAGCATCGATTGCTCTACAATACCTCTGACGTAAAAAATACAGACGTGAATTCTGTCGATTATGTACTAGGTCTGTATTTATAATTAATATATATGAATTATTTTTTAAGCACTGTTTTTTTGTTAAAAATTGATTTATTTGTTTGACTGGCGTGTTATGTCTATGGTTATTTTAGGCATCAGTTGGCACTCGTCGTTCCACAACAAACTATCATACGGTACAATTTCAACTGGTCACCAATTTAACTAAAGGCCTCGTATAATTATAAGATTTTAATGTCGTACGACATATGGTGCAGGGGGTTACTGAATCCACATACAGGAATGACATCGAATGACATGTAGAGAGTTTAAATCACCCGCCCACCACACACCAACACACTGGCTTGATGCTGTTCCTTAAACAAATCACACAGGAAGGTCTCGTGAGCCACTCGATATGCGCGAAAGTATACGCATCATAGGCTAAATGTTGATCAGTGTCACAAGGCCGGTTGCCCAGAACAGCTAGTGTGGGCCAATGTATAAGATAAAGATCTTTTTCTTTGTCGCTGGAGGTTTATATAGAACATGAGATTATTCATCCCTTTTAATTATTCGACATCACTGTGCCTGTGTGCTTAATTTTTATAAAGTTTATGAGTATTAGAAGACCTAGATAAATGCATGCCTGTTTTCAGTTGTTCTGGTACCTTCCTCACTAAGTTAACCAATATCTCGCGTAAACTAGGACCTTCTTGTGTTAACCAATAGGCCGGGGGTTTCGAATGACATACAAGTCTCAATTGGCTATATTTTATAATCTAGCAAAATGATTTGTTGGGCAGGTCTGTTTGCGACATCCCACATGGCCTATGAACTGGAAAGAGACGTCACTGATGCTGGAGAACCTTCTCTTGCAGAAATGACAGCACTGGCAATAAATATTCTCAAGAAAAACAAGGAAGGGTTCTTCCTGTTAGTTGAAGGTGAGTTTCTATTAAGTTGTGTTTTTAGTGTATTGACAGCTGTTATTTTGGTTCATTTTGTTTCCTTTTCTTGTACCTTTGTTGTCCTTATTTTTGTTTTTGGTGTATGACGCGGGGATACTATTGTTGGTTTGTTTCTTGTCACTTCGGCTATTATTTGTAAGCTACTAGTTCAAGTTACGTTTGCCGATGCTTTCATTTTTCAATTACGAGGTCGATAAAGAATAAGTTCTTTTATCGACACACATTACATTTATTCTATGAACAAATGTAAAGGGTATTATACTCCAGCAATAGCGTTGTTGTTTAATTCGAGAGTTGAGAATAGAAACTTGACAAGGTTTCCAGAATATTTAAATGAGGACATGTGTATTACTTCGAACGATTTATTTGAGCTGAAAGCAAAATCATCTTGGTCCTTCAAACTTGGAACAAACCTTCCTCCAGTTAAAGTTTACGGATTCGTGGGTCTGCAGTTGCTTAATGACCCACAATTTGCAGGCTAAAATGTTCAAGTTTTTTTTACATAATTTAGGCCTGTTTGGCCAAGAGCTTATACGGTGTTTGCACACGATGTCCAGAAAACGCTATATACTGATTAACTTAAACGTTATGCGCTATGGCATATATAAAGTTGGCAAATGGACAGCTAAATTATCCAGTTATTTGAATGGTAACTCAGTTAAGTCCAGTTGACTTTTAAGGTCAGTTTATAACCTTTTTGCAGAATGAGATGGGGGTTATTGCTGATAAGTTGAAGTCGATTTGGCTTTGTTTTGTACCTAACAAGTACTATTCTGCCTTAGGGTTCCTTTCATTTGTATTCCAGAAGTTTTTGTTGGTAGATTTTACTGCCTTTTAAATGTGTCTCTCTATATCGTGTGACCTACAAGCCAAAAGAGGAAAAATACGAAGGTATACCTTCAGCAAGGCAAACAAAATAAAATGTGTGCTTTCGTGAAAATGTGAATAACAATTTCGTGTGGTTTCAGGAAGGGGCCGACTAATGACTCCATATGGCCCTTGATGATGCTTAACCACTTGTCTATTTTCATGATTTCCCATTTGCCTTGAGGACCCCAAAATGCTATCGTATGGTTGTAGATGTTAAACTTTGTTATATATTTTGGAAGAAAGCTGTCTGCGTGGAGATATGAGTATATGTATGTAGGATGGCGGTAAACAGTAGCTTGCCTTAGGCTACGCTCGTATAACCAGCGATCGGCTTACAGTATAGCCCATACTGACCCTATACGCTGGTACGTATAGAGCATTTTGTTAGGTATGGCTACCGGAGACGTTCGATAACACCAGCCAATGAAAGTCTATCTTTCAGCGCGCTTTCGGCGCTTTTACTTGGTTACAGTGGCAGCACATTTTACAAACCTGTTTGCCCACGTCAACTTATAGAATCTTGTGTGGCTTTTAAACCGGACCCGGGCTTCAAAGGCATCTGATTGGACAACGTCGTTCTTATGCTTTATGCCCATACCTAACAAAATGTTCTATATGTACCAGCGTATAGGGTCAGTATGGGCTTTACTGTAAGCCGATCGCTGGTTATACGAGCGTAGCCTTGGGCGAGTTTAACAGCTACAAATGTGATACAATCTTTAAATGATGTCCTAGTTAATTATTGTTGGGTGTCGGGTGAAAAGAAGAGATTGATTAGTGTTCTACAGAGTGTTTGAGGGTATTTCCTGCTACTCTTGAGACAAACTTTTCGTCAGAAGGCGGAAGAAATTGATACTTGAGTGGAATTTTTCGAGCGCTTCTTACGAGTAACTTGGAACGAGTTCAAGGCCCTCGGCTGTGACTTAGTGGTAAACGTTATTCCCAGGAAGTCAGGTGGCGGATCTCTACTCTTAGCCCCAGTTACGGGAGAATCTAACTGCTTTTAAATGAGTAAATGTGTAATGCGAGTCAAAATAAAATGTAACAGATTTTTAATTTATGGATAATTGAGTTCGTCAGCAGCCTAAAAAAGAATCGAATTGATTTTGAAGTTGTATGATCCGGTCTGCTACTCTTGAGACTTTCGTCAGAAGGTGGAAGGAATTGAAACTTGAGTGGAATTTCTCAAGCGCTTCTTACGAGTAACTTGGAACGAGTTCATGGCCCTCGGCCGTGACTTAGTGGTAGCGTGCGCGCTTACTAAACTGAACCTTCTTCGATTTACCGTTCACGGTATCGAGTATCAGGTACATGAGCGAGTCACATGTTGTGGCTCCAGCAATCGCGGGGATGTTTTTACGAGGGTTTCTTTCTGTTTTCCATCGTAATAAGACTAGGTGTAGTGTGAAGAGGACAATCCGTCATCATATAAGTGGAATTCCCTTGAGTACGAAGTAAAACCCAAATTAAACAAACAAACAAATGAAACGAGTTCATAGATAAACTAAGTTTTATTTTCAATCAAGTACTTTTTATGAATAAACGCTTCTAAGTGATGTTTTCTATGTTCAGGCGGAAGAATAGATCACGCTCACCACGATAGCAAAGCCAAGAAGTCTCTTCATGAAGTCATTGCATTGGATAAGGCGATCCAAACAGCACTGGATTTGACCGACGAGAAGGACACTCTTGTCGTGGTCACGGCAGATCACTCACACGTGTTCGCTATTGGTGGATATCCAACACGTGGAAACGACATTTTAGGTGAGAAGTTTTCATTGGCTACCAAAAATCGCCCCTTCGTCTTATTTGCTCGTTGGACATTTTACCGTTGCGTGCGACCCTAGAACATTTTGTAACCATCAAGTACCATGTAGCTTTTTAACGCAGACTGGGAACGTTGCGATAAAGCCGCACCATTACTGCCTAACAAGGAAGTGACGAAGGAGCTCTACTTTGCCAGCGCATACAAAAAAATGAAAATGTAAAATTGAACAGTTTTATTCATTTAAAAATGACTAAACGTGTTATAATATCTTAATAATCTGTTCGTTTGCTTGATTTGAAGGGCTGGTATGATTAAAAAGGGAATTGGGTTGATATACAGGTGAATGACATCAAAGCACAGTTCCGATGTATTTATCGGTTGTAATTTGTCTTGCTACCACCGAACAGTTTATGTTGTTTTAGCAAATATCACTACATTTATACAATCAAAATGGTAGGCCTACTAGGTTCATGACCAAACAAGCTGTACGTAATTCATGGAGGTACGCCCGCTTCCGGTTCTAATCAAATGACCCTATGACTTTGATATTGCTCCGCCTACGCACTGTTTTTATGAGAAAAAAAATTTGGACATGGGCGAATTGTTTCTTTACGGAAGCCTATAGGGACCACGTTGTGGAAAAAATTCTGTCAGCTTATCTAATAATAAGTACTAATTAGTAGATAATAAGTCCTAATTCGGTGATCAGATATCCTAATTAGGAGATAATACGTCATAATTATGAGATAGTAAGTCCTATTTAGGAGATAATAAGTCCTAGTTAGCAGATAAATTATCTTCTAATTATGAGATAATAAGTCCTAATTAGGAGCTAACACTGCGAGGATAGGTTCTTATGGGAAGACGAAATGACCTACTCGGAGGACGACAAGTCCCATTGGGGAGAGGATATGTCCAAATCGAGACTCTTTTAATCCTAATCGAAAGACTAAGAACTAATCGGGAGAATATATATAAGTACCAATATTCCTTCCTGGTTGGTACTTACATTCTCCCTAATGCGACTTAGAACTTAAAAACTCCCCTTTTGTCACTTAGTCTCCCAATTAGGACTAAGTTCAGTCTCCCGATTAAGACTTATTTTCTCCTGAATATGATTGATAGTTTCCTGATCGGGATAGATTCACTCATAAATGCCAAGATACGGACTCGAACCCGTGTGCTGTGCGTCTAAGAGGGATAGCAGGCCAACACGCCAATGCTAAGTTCCCTCGTGCGATTCGCTACAAATGACCAATCTTCGCGTTCGTCACGAGTCACACGACATAGGTAACCTGGGCCTACTATCCCTGTTTGATGTACCGCACACCGGTTCGATCCCGTATCTCGCCCTATAATCAGGAAAAAATAAGTCCCAATCAAGATATTCTTAGTCCCAGTCGGGAGACTATACGTAACGAAAGGAAGACTATTAATCTCAATCGGGATATTTTAAGTCCCAACAGGGAGACTCTTAGTCCCAGTTGGGAGACTAAGTAAAAAGGGGGAGATTATAAGTCGTAAGATGCATTAGGGAGATTATAAGTACTTATTATCTCCTAATTAGGACTTATTATCTACAAATGAGGACTTATTATCTCCTAATTGGGAGATAATCTGACAAAAAAATTTTCACAACGTGGCCCCTCTACGCTGCCGTAGTTTGTTTAATTCACGATCCTTCAATGGA
>JARFOD010139735.1:0-13191 GCA_031763545.1 Mopalia muscosa
GTTCTGTATTTGTGTCCGTCGTCATATAAGTGAAATACCCTTGAGTATGACGTTAAACACCAATCAAACAAACAAATTATTATAGGCTCGATGAAAATCAGTCGTAATATACATGTATGGTATGATCAGCGTCTGTCCATCCATCTGTCCATCGGGTTGGCTTCAGTCAGTCTGTTTCAGGAGCAGCCTCGAAAACTATAAGGCCTATGTTTGTGGAACTTGGTAGACACATTCACCATTGATTGTAGTTGTGCCTTTTGCTGTAATGGATTCACTATTTTTTTAATTTTTCTTATTCCTATAGATACAAAGTAGGACTTCGGAGTCGTAATCAGAAGTGAATTTTGTTTCCATAGCAGAACTCCAAAAATATAAGGCCTATCTTTGGGGAACTTGGTAGACAAATCACCATTTATAGTTGTAGTTATGCTTTTGACAGATTGACCCCACAAGGGCATATGTTGGTTTACTAAAACCCTTGTTTTATGTTGTAGTTTGACTATAGGGTTTTTTCATTGCTTGTTGCCAATGAAGTCTAATTACTATATATCTGAATGATAGACTTGCCCCCTTACTAATCTTACATGTAGGCTACTTAGATTTAACATTCACTGGATCGAGTTCATCTGTTCATGATGACATCCAGTATATGCAGTGCACAATGTGGCTCCAACAATAATGGGGTGGTCTTCCAAGGTGTCGTTCTCGTTATCAGTGTAATTAAAACATGTAGGCAGTGTGAGTTGGAGAATTTGTCATCAAATAAGTGGAATACCCTTGAATAGGACATTAAAGCAAACAAACAATTCAAAGGGTGCAGCACAAATAGGGTGCAAAGTCCCATGCACCCCAGTTATTTTTCAAATTCTCACCCTGCATACATGTATTGTCATAAAATCTACTGGGCAGTCGAGCCTGCAGGTCTTGACATTTACAGGCCCAACACAAAAACTACCACGTTAGAATTCCGCCTCTGTCTGTTACCCAGGTAAATTCAAGAGTATAAAAAATCCAATATGCTCCACATAGCAGAAGTCATGGCTCAAAAAAGTAGGGAATACGGGAATGTCCTTGCCGGGAAAGTTACTACTCTCCCTTACTAAGTTTCGAGAGAGAGAGAGAAAAAAAAAGTTTTCTTTATCATTGAAAGTTAAAAAACAGGATGAGTTTCAAAGATGTTGCTTTAAAACAATATCTTGGTTGTCGAGGGAACTAAAGCTTTATAATCATATGCCTGATAGCGACCTTCTACAACTGTTCGGCATATAGCCATAGCAGGGTACATGTATGTCTTTAGTGGCGAACGATCGTTTGGGTTACGTATAGGTCGCCACATCTCCGATTTGGGCGAACGGTTTACCGTTCCCCAACAACAACAACGCCATGTTAAACTAACTACTGATTTTCTCCTTAAAATCTATGTTAAATAGTGTAGGCACAAGAAAAAAAGAACATTTAAGTTTTGTTTTAGTCTCAAGGAACTGTCTGTTATCTATGAAAGGTGATTGTATGAAATCAAAAGTAGTTGAAATTTCGATCACAAGACACGTATCCCCTAAATGGGGAAGATACAGTAGATATAGCGATCTCAAATTGTAAGCAGCTGCAAAATTTAATTTAAAAATAAAATGATTAGATTCAAATTACAATTATTGACATAAAATTTTTGTTTAAAAAAAAATGTAGAGCTGTTGTAGAATTGGTCTGTCACTCAAAGAAATGATATTTGAGTGTAAAAGATCGATGAATAAAACAGAACTAAAACTAAAAAATATTGTCAGTTAAATGGTACCTAACCCTAAGTCCGATCCCCTGAATCCATAAAAAAAATGCAAAGTAAACTTGACTGTTTTATTGCACTGTGACTTTTTATGGCAATGGTATGTTTATATGCTATTTACAGGTGACGGACCAATTCTACAATTAGACCAAAAAAGTTTATCAATTCATGTATATATGTATTGTATAAATTAAACTCATTTGGGATGATAAAAGTTTAAATTCTTTGCTCACTTTTTAAGGGTGACTGAATTACCTGTAAGTGATCAATTATTAATTTTAAAAAAATCTTAATTAATTAATAAAACAGTTATTACAAAAATTGTCTTTCTCTATTTTTCTTTGTTTATAGTCTTATAAAGATATATAGTCTTATTTAGGCTGTTTAAATACTTGTTACTAAATAAAGGGCTGAGTATAAGGCCCTGTAGACCTACATGAACAGTACAATCAACCTGTAAAATAGCACTCTTGTCAGATGAGTGATTTTTAAAAATTTAAAAAGAGAGAAAACACCCAACAGACTTTCTCCTGGAAAGTAGTGCTGCATTATGTTTACATTCAGTTCCCATCTGCAAAAGGCCTACATGTATATACTCCCAAAAATAACGTCACATATCTGGCCACTTTTAATGTACAATAACCAGAAAATGACGTGTGGCAACCGATTTTGTTAAACGGGTTGCCAGCTATGAAATAGTGGTAACCGGAAAACTGGTTACCATGACTGGACCTTAAGTCATCATACCCTGCATAGCCAAGTTCTGCGTGTCACAGCATGTGCCACTCTGCCCCAAAATCCCAATTTTGATTAGCCAATGAAAAACAAACCTCTCTCTCTGCGGTCCGCACTTCTGCTGTATAGATCTACAGATGCACTGGCTTGATATAGTTCTGACAATATGACTATGCGTGTATTCATTGTGCTATATATTTTCCTCATCATCGATATCTAGATAAGCTTATATTTCTTGTTCTTACTTTTACAAATAATGATGGCACTGTTAATTTTTTGTTATTTAAACATCATTTATTTTCTTATTCGATATAAATCTCATATTTAATTACCGGTACCTATAAACTATTGAAAGGTAAAAATAAATTCCTTGGTCAGGCAGTAGCACATGTCTGCAAGCGTGGCCATCTTTGTTTTTTCAACTGTTTGTGTAACGGACGCAAATCTTCCGATCGTTGAGCTTCAACAAGCTATGACCTTCTTTAGTATGAATATAAGCTAGGCAGTAAGTACATGTAGGAAGGCAACAACAGTATGCAGCAAATAGTTTGATGGTCCTACAAACGGTCATTTTTGAATAAATGTCACGTTATCAATCATGTAAACTACATGTATGGCTCGCTAAAAAGTGTAGTTGAAGTGCATTGAGCATACGAACAGTGCTTAATCAGGTTTTAGATCTTTATGTTTTTGTATGATATGACAAACAAAACGACAAGAGAAAACGGAATTTTAGTGGCAAACATGAACAAATTGGACATGAAGTGGCTTTTTAAAAATTTTAATGGAGAAAGTATTTCAGTTCGCTGGATCAATCGCCACGTGTGTGTGTGTTCAAATCGGCCGAAAACTTTTGCTGGCGAATTTGCTGTCAATCAGATACTTGTGATAGGACGATCATATGGCTCGTGTGTCTCCCCCGCTTTACCCTAAAGAATTATAGGTATCCGGTAGTAACAATAGTATTGTACATGTGGCAACGGTGAACCTTGAATAATGAACAGTTTTAAAGTTTAATAGTAGGCCAGTGTTTGGATTACATGCCTATTAAAAAGGAGGCTTCACACAGGGTATATAGCATGGGACAGCACTGCTTGATAAGGCCTGTTCATCCAGCGTGCTGACCTGGTCAAATGAACTACAAACACCCCGCTAGTTGAAGTCAATCTATTTTAAGAAATACTATTTACGAGTGAATAGCTCGGACCTTAGGGAGAACAACTTTGATTTCATTGGTTGTTCCAGTTTTTATTTCACGATCTTAAGTGCCTGGCAGAATAACTAATTTTTTTAATTGGTTCAAAATAGCCTATAGCACAGACCTCAGAGAGACAGTTTTTGCTTCATTTGATTGGTTTAAACTTGTATAATTGCAAATATCCTCTGTGTTCAATCCACATCTAGAATACAAAATACATTTATTTGAGCTGTGGCAGAAGTATTCCGATCCTATGATGTTACTTGAACTACTGTAGATCATTGACATACGCACTGCAGACAGAAATCACTGCAGACAGAAATCACTGACAACTGTGCTTAAACAATATACAGTATCTGATTCAATAGTCAACACACCTGGTTTAAAAGATTAGCTGCTTTGTGTGTCCTCCCTGGAGCTGATTACATGTATATAGGTGGATGTAAGATAATGGTAGCATTTTTAATGAATCTAGAGAACTCTAAAACAAATTCAAAGCTTTTTTAAAGTAAATAGTTGCAATCATTTTCAATATAAAGATCATGTCTGCATTTTTGTAGGTTTTTTATTAACATGTTATAATGTATGTTTCTTATGACTGCAGCAGTAGTTCCAATACTGAGTGTACATGTGTAGCTCCTTGACAGCAGCTGCGAGTCGAGACAAGTTCATCTAATTTGTCAATGACCGCTGTATGGCTTTATTTCAGTTATCACCCTGTCCATTTTATAACAATTGTAAGAAAATGACATTGAATGATATTTAAGCTAAAGAAAGGTCTTCAAAATAAAGAAATTCTGAAACAGTCTATTAAAGCCAGACGTAGAAGTAGTCTTCCTGGCCAGCATGTGGCGAAACACGAGAGGAACTGAGGCAGCCGTTCAATCAGTTAACCGTTGTCTATAATCCGCTTTTAATCAGTTAGTCATTCAACCCAGCCTGAAGTCACTAATTTAACAAAATAAATGATAAAATACAGATACAGAAGATTAAAAAAAAATGTTTAAACTGTCACAGGTGAAACTTTTGAAAACTGACCATCCATGGGACCACAATAAAATGTAGGTACTAATGTTTGGGTTACAACAACAACACCTAATAAAGACATTTGATTTATGAACAAGTGTCTTTGTTGCATTGCTTACAGGGGTGGAAATCACTTTACATGTACATTTGTAGGACATCTTTGGTTAAAATTGAGATTGTCTTGGAAAGTTCACCAGAATATAACATTGTGTTAAATTGCCTGTAGAACAAAATTAGAAAAATGTCTGACAGAATATTTTAAACATTTCCACCCCTGGCTTAAAATAAATAATACATGAAGTTCACATTATCAAGCGATAACTTTATTAAGAATGTACTATTTGACGTAATTGGTGCATTAAATTGTTTTTTGGCAAAACATGATCAATGTTGAATTGCTATTTTGATCTTGATGTACCGTTATCATATCTTTGGGAGTAGTGTTAATACTTGCAATGGTGCAAGAAAAACTTTAGTCTTTAACAATACATCAATGCTTTAAAACTATCCTGTAATTCATTGCAGAACCTGGCTTGATGTTTCCAAGTTCAGAATCGGACTAGGTATAGGGTGGGAATTCAGTCTCCATTTGTGAGCTGACACATTCGCGCTACCAGTTACCCCCAGAGCTCATCATTATTGTTATTGCAAGCTTTGATCAAGTGAATAAAGATTAAAATTTACTCAGTTAACCACGCTAAGAGCGCTGCAGGGGTGTAGACTGGCTGTGTGCAAACCGAAACATGTTCATTGTTGAAGGTGACTCAGGTGTCTGACGCATACTGGCAGATCTTGGGCCGTGAGAATGTCACGAACGCGCCACAACTATAATCTGACGGTTTCTTGCTGTCCGATTACTGAGGTTCAATTAGCATTGTTTAATGGGATAAGAAAAGGCAGTCACTAATCTCGCTATCCAGAATAGAGAAGTTCCGGTGTACACACGTTAGAGTACATTTGTACATGATTAACTAAAAAGGGGACCAAAGAAATATTCTGGTGGAGACAAGCTTCTGGTGTTTTCAACTTTTCGCATGCCGGTGTATGCAAGTTTATTGTTCAACAGTCTAATCCTCTTTTTTTAAAAAGAATGTTGAATTGAATTTTGATTGTTTTAGTCCGTTTAGGGCAGAAATATTTGGACAGGATTCGGACTAGAATAGATCGGCTTTATAAATGGTGTAGTGACATTGGGTATTCTGTTTGATGCTCCAAATCAATATGTACATGTTTATATGATGACTGTTTTAGATTTAACCTTGCGAGGGGGCACCCCTAGAATAACACAATCTGGTCAAAAATAGTTTTGGAATTCCTCCTTTCCAGTATTGGCATTGTTTCTCTTCTGGGGAGGTTAATGACAAATGGGAAACTAAACAGCTGTTGGGATTGGAAGGTTGTTCCAGTCCCAGAAGCTGGTATCTCTGTGATCTGACTCTGTGTAGCCAACAAACACTTCCCTGGACTCCAACATCAAACCACACAAAACCAGTAAAACATTCCCACTAAACCTTTCCTCCTTGTGTTTTCTCTTTGCATCAACATAAATATTGTATGACCAACTTAGTCTCTTCCCCACTGCGTCCACAGTAACTGACTCTTTGCCAACAAGTGGTCAAGATTACTGGAGATAGCAGAGAGCCTGCATGCACATCTGGCAAGAAAGTACACAGACACTTCTTGTAACAGAAATAACTAATCACACATTCAACAACTAAATCAGGCCCAAGAATCTTAGGAATCTCCATTTGTTTTATGGTTTCATCTAGCTGACGAAGCCATTGCCCAATAAGTATTTTGATAGTTTATAGTTGTTATGGGTGAAGGAAAAGGTTGGTAAGGGAGGATTTAAAGAGCAGCAATGTCTAATGTTCATGTGGTGATATCAAGGAGAGGAGAGTAGAGGTCAACCTGAGCCATTTGTTAGAGAGACGAGGGTTGTCATTAAGAGCCAGAGGTCAACTGTAAACCACCTGTCGTGTGTTGCTCATTGGACCCCTAGCTACATGTACATGTATTTCTGACAAATTTATAAGACACGCAGTCATTTTTTCTCCTGTTCTAAGTACATGTACATGTAATTGATACAGAATGTTCGACGTGTATCAATAAATGCTGGGAATTCCCTGCACCATACAGGGGTGGAAATGTTTAAAATATTTTGTCCAACTTTGTCCTGTGCGCCATTCAACACAATGTTAATTTCTGGGGATCTTTACAGGACAATTTTAATTTTTACTGGAAATTTCCTGCAAATGTATAATTATTTCGACCTCTGCCATATATTAGTGGAAATTTATGTTAAAACGTCATCAGTGGGTAACAAACACATAATTTTAACTGGTGGCACCAAAAGTAAGCTGTAATTTAGTGGTTAAACAAAAGCAGTTTACAGTGTATTATGAAGCAAAATGGCAGAAATCAAAGCTATGCAGCTACCATGTGTTGTTTGTTTTCGTGAATTCTGGATTACATTTTGAAAAGAAAGATTTATCACTGATCAATATTTGTGGAGCTCTTCTGTTAAGTGATTAAGGTACCAAGACCTGGCTGTGTGGAAGAATTTGACTATTTGTAATGTTTAAGCATTACCCAATATTTAAGATCCAATTATAAAATGGATAGCTCAATTAGAAAATCAGAGAGCATAATCCAACACAAGAAATGATGAAAAGTATGCTGCACTGACATCAGCCTTGGGACAGACACTGATAACCAACAGTTGTCTGGCATTCTAAAATCATGGCTAGGGCAAGGCAACAGGTTTCAGCAGCTAACCTGGGGCCGGTTGCTCGAAACACAATTAAATTTAATCTGTTATCAGATGATGTCACACAATGTTGAAAATCTAGCTCTAACCCAGTGTTAGCAATTTAATAAGGTGTTCACAGTGATCGTCTTTTGGGAAACTCGAGGGAACTTCCTGTTGCCCTGGTGCTTTCAGAGCTAAACAGGAACAGGAAGCCAATATGTTTGTTAAGGATACTCTAACCCCCCCCCCCCTAACTCATTTTTTGGATTTTTTGCCACTCACTATTGCAAGAAAACCAAGACACACAGGAAAAAACGGAATGTCTGTTTTTTGGTTCTCATAATTTATCATACATTGATGTCAATAGTTGACAATAGAAAAAGTTGAGTAGAAAAAGAGGTAGCAAAAATTTATGTTTTATGCCTAATATTTTTTTCTGTAAGTTTTAGAAAAAAATGACTTACTTTTTATTCTTCTGCAGAAAAAGACGATTCAGAATATATATATATATATATACATGTGTTGCAAAATTCACAGTAGTGTAGAAGTAAAATAGCGAAATGTAAAAACACTCTGTAGGGGGGTTAGAGAATCCTTACGTCTTTGTATTATCCTGTAGTGTCCTGTATTTGTCCTGTGATGTTTTTGTTTGGTACCAGTGGTGTCTAGAGTGATTTCCTTCACCCAAGGTTTACAAGGTTTTCCATCCTTATAGGGCTAGGTGTAGTGTGAAGTGGACAATCTGTTGTCATGTAAGTGACATACCCTTGAGTACGACATTAACCCCAATCAAACAAACAAATCTAATAAACAGTAAATAATGCTTTTAGTTGATTCAGCGTATTGAACCTTTGCTGAATCCTATAGTATACCCACAGCTCCCAGAAGTCCAAAGTAAATGCTATTTACAACTGTTTCTAGGACCATCTGAATGTCAAATTCTTCTCATATGGGGATTTGTTAAATTAGCGTCAGCTAATTAGTGTTGGAACAGCTGTAGATGGGTGTTTGTAGTAGGCTTTTGTAGTAATTGGTACAATATTGTACATGTACATGTAGACAATGTTCAATGTGAAGGTCACTGTATTGATTGCGGATTTAGGTTTTGTTCAAGTCTTCTGCAAAAGGAATTTTATTAGCTGGAGCCAAAGACATCTGATCTATGTACAGGGTGCCTGGAAATATTGTCAGATTTCAAAGGGCTGTTGCCGTGGTGAAGTGCATTGAAGCTTATATAGTTATATTTCTATTCACTGCATGGGAAAATGCTCTGATATTGTACATATAATGTATAATAATATATAAGCTTATTGCCCTTAATATTATATAATTACAATGTTCTTGTGAAGTAGCTGTACACTCATTTGTTTCGTAACTATATTACTATAATTATACACTCACAGTATGGAAATTAAAAGCAAATTTACACTGGAATGTGATTCAAATTATAAACATTCTATCAGCACCTGTGTCTGGATTTAAGTAATACAGAAGTCAGTCAAGTAGAAGTGTAAAACCAGCCATACCCCAGTCCAAGCGATAATGTGACTTTCAGTGGACCTGGCTTCATAGTGCCGTATTATTCATTGCTCAAGAAATGGTGGATTTTGTTTGTTTCACACAGTTTTATTTTCAGAATTCACTGATGCCTTATGGGTAAAATATAATGTTTGAAAAGCGGTAGAATCAGCGTTAGCCTGATATACCCATGACACCACATCCAATTCATGTCCCTAGAGGTTTCTCTATGTCTCGCTAGGGGGTGCGTTTTTATCCATCAGCCCTGGTCTGGTCACAATGCTGTTGAGACTGAGTAATGGCTGGTTTCATACTTTTACTCGATGGACTTCTGGTACATATAATACAGTAGTACATGTCTAATGCTGTAGTTACATGTATGTAGGCCCCTAGACATTTGGTCCTTGAAAGCAAAAAAAAAAAAATTAAGATTTTATTTGTGTGGGTTTCAATGATAGATTCACAAAACTTTTTACATTAACTGAATACCGCTTATTAGTCAAAAACATTGAAAAACTGAATTTGCTTTAGTCAAAAACATTGAAAAACTGAATTTGCTCACATTTTATTTGTTGCTGGCATGTTTTAAAAAACTCTTCTATTACGAAACAACTAATTCGTCTATGTCTGAAAATATCATTTAATAAATCCCTGCATGCAGTTTGTCAGTAAAATGTCTGATCCTGTATTGCTATAAAAGGAAGTTTTAAGCATATACATTTCTGGGATTGATTTGACCCATGAGAATACAGGCTCATATAGCATGATCTGGGTGAGGTAGAAAATTGTTAAATTAGTTTGAGTTAAATTGAGGAGTGTTAGTTACTAGTGATAACACTGACAAAGGTCATTTCACTTAACAGTTGGGCAAGCAAACAGAAAAATCATGCAGATTTCATAGTCTGATACTGTCAGAAGGCTCATTAATTGATAAAACGTTTCGTACAATCATCTGTGATACACTTTCAAGGAGTCCTATTTGACAATGATCTTTTGTAAGTATGTCTACTGGTAATTTAAGTTGTATTAAAAAAATTTTCCGGAGTTCTGACAATTATATAAGGCCCGTTTTATTCAAAATAAAGCTCCCAAATCTTATCGAGAAAAAAAACCAACCCTACAATGATCTTCACAACTGTAAGAAGAAATCCCACCATGGGAAGTCCGAAGAGGAGGATTGGTATTTTACAGGAGGATGAAACATACAGGCATGTGCTGTAATCCTTTCCAGCAACCCTCAAATCCGTCCTCTAAAATTTTGTGAGGTAACCTTACATTTGTATTTTACCCTGATTTGCTGATTTTTGAAATTCAAAAATGAGCTTTTGTGAAAAATAAAGCAAAATTGCTTTAAAATACAATCTTCATTGATTATCTGATAAAAAAAGTTTGTCGAAATCAGTGGCAAAATGCAAATTTAGACTAAGACTGCAAACAATATGGGAAACCTACAAATGGGTCCTCCTAAATTAAGTTTGCATTTATGGGGAGGCCCTGTTTTGACCATTCTCCCCAAAAGCACAGGCCTGACTTAGAAGGGCTAAATATACGTGTATGTATGTACTCCATATAGTAGTTGTAGGCCTACTCAACTGAGTTGGATTTTACAATGTATAACATACATAATTGATAAACTTTTTTTAGACAAAGTAATTATTTGAATGATTGTTTGGATCTCTTCCTCACATTTTCATATCGAATTTTGTAGTCCTGGACAAATCATGTAAGCTAATATTCCGATATGTTCTGTATAGTGTATATGTACCTTATATGGTGTTTAATTTTGGTAAAGGAGTTGTTTCCACTAAATTTCAAAAGCATACACCTTTAAATACATGTAGCTTAATACTTTTTCCATTTTTCAATAACAGGGGATTGTTGGAGACAAGTTTATTTGTGCACTAGTATATGCAACATGGATTATAAGGAGAAAATTAGCGTTTTGTTTGGCATTGTTGTTGCACTCTACTATTTATGTACTGTACCAGTATCTTTCTCTGGACTGGTAATCTGTGTTCAGTTTTATTTTAGCCTCCCACAAATGCATTTTATGTGATCCCAGTCGAAAAAACAAGTAAATGTAGGGCCCACTGACATGTTACTGTTCACACGATCGGGTCTGTCTGTCGACCCTCAGGTATATGAGTGTCACAAGATGTGGCTTCGGCAATTTCGGTGGTGGTTTTTACTAGGTTTCCTCCAGGATTTCCACCTTAATTAGACAAGGAACAGTGTGAATTTGGGAATCCGGTGTCCTATCAGTTAAATACCCTTGAGTATGACATTAAACCCAAATCAAAAAAACAAATGATGTACATTGACCATTGGATCAAGTCCGTGAGCTGTAGCACCTCGCATAGAAGTTAAAACTTACTGGACATGATGTTTATATGAGGTTTGTAAGTAAAGTTGGCTTCAGAAACATTGCTGATCATCAAAATTGGCAACTCCCTAACATCAGTTGGTGACCAGTTAGTCTGTCTGGATTTGGACTCATGTGCCAGGGGCCTGCATACAGGGTGATACACTTATCAATGATCAATGACATTACAACAATTAACCTTCATCAAACATTTTACACGTGGCTCATCATCATGTCTGCAAAATCTGCCTTGAGGTGAATTGACGATCACACTTGGATATGTAATACAGCCTCATTTGATGAATTTCAGTCCAATAAATCAATAGTACTTTTACATCGGTGGCTGATATTTTTGGAAGATTTATGTTTTCTTGTGTAGCACAAAACTCAACTAGTGACCTGATAGTTACAAACAACAGTGAACTGATAGATTTGTGTGTAAGCTTATACATTATAACATCGATATAATTCATCCAACATGTTACTCTTACACATTTATTACAATTCCTTTAGTTTTGTTTACATCTGTTTTAGAGCTCACACTCTTAGCAATACAGCAATAGGCGCACCTGTAAAATCATGTGACTGTGAGTTGCGTGAAATCCTATGTCTGGTGAGAAATTATAAAATAAAAAATTGTTTATTATAATTTTTAATAAAACACACTTCAATATTGATGCAAAACCGAAAAACATTGAATTTACCGCATAAAAGTTAATCTTACAGTACATTTTAAACCGTAATAGCCGTATGTAGAATCTGAGAAATGTTTAACCTGTAAATTAGTGGTCTAATTTAGTCTACATTATATGTATTTATTGTATTAAACACCAGGGACAAGTTGCTCAAAAGACGATTAGCAGCTAACACCAGATAAAATTGCTAACATTGGGTAACAGATAGACCTTCAACATGGCGTGACGTCATCTAATCACGGATTATATTTAATAGCGCTTCGAGCAACCAGCCCCAATCAAATCAATCCATACAAGTATGTACATTGCAGGGCATCACATGAACATTTTTGCAGGGCTTTCCAGGTTAAGAGCTTTAAAGCACTCCCCTGAGCCAGTTATTTTAATTTACTGTAGCATTTTGATGAATTAGGTGTGATATTTACATGTTTTTTCATTCAGCATATAGATATTAAAAATAAATTTATACTGGAGCTAAAAACAGTTAACACAAATTCTTGGGCAAGAGAGTTTTACTTGCAGAAGAGGTTTGTCATTTTCATTACATGGACATCCCTGCAATTGAATAATTTTATCAGATTAAAAGCTTATACTCATGTGTTTTCATACATTTTTTATCAATACCTATTAAGTATTTTAATAAGTCTTATAGTTAAGCGATTTCAACTGAAGCATGAAAACCCCATAGAAACATACATCCACATGTCAATTGGTCTAGTAATATAACACCAATTACAGTAATTAACTCCTCCATTCAAATTGGCGGCTCTAGGATTTACACAAGTAACATGTAGTATACTGTATGTGTTTATGTGTGTATCACTAAAGAAATGTTATTTTATATCTTGTCTATAATATATATAATCTTATGGTACAAGCAATCGAATTGCCATCACTATATGATTAATGCATTTAACACTTACATGTATGTGTTTATGTGTGTATATATCATTTAAGAAATGTTATTCATTATCTTGTCTCGGATTATATTAGTTATTGACGTTTTTCGAAGGGTGTACTTTTATGACCATCCTGCCAACTCGTACGCCCTGAGCCGCAGGGGAAGGGGTGTACAGGCTTGCAGGACAGTCATAAAAGTCTGTACACCCTGAGAAAAACGTCTAT
>JARFOD010139746.1:0-13191 GCA_031763545.1 Mopalia muscosa
TGTACTAAAATGTCGCTCCTATTTAATCAATTAGTTATTCCCTTCATTTGCAAGTTGTTTCACTTAAATATTTTAGGTAGAAAGCTCATGCGGCTTTGTACGTTATTTATATGTGAAACTTTCAAACAAGCGCGACAGTCAGATACACTAGTGTAGTAAGTTACGTGGATAGTTACTTTAATCTTGCTGATAACTTATATCGTAAAATGTGTTACTATAAACCCTGAACCACATTGAGCAGTATAGATTACTTTACCTGAAGAGTTGATCTCTGTGCAGTTTAATAAAACCGTTTCACGAATGACTCGATGAGTGAGAATGGGTGCTGTTTGTCTGCTTCCTGTCGTTCTGTCTGAATTTATAATTACGTTCAGCGAAAACTAACTAAGGGGAGATAACTGCACAATAGACTATCCAATATTTATATATATTATTTTGTCCCTATGGCATATAAATGCAGGGGGGTTTGTCAATGGGCTTTATATGTCTGTCCGTCCACTCCATATAATTATCTTGTCTTCACAACTCCTTATCAGCATGAGAGAATTCACATCAGCATTTCTTGAGTTTGAAGTTTTAACCTTTATATGTATATGATTACAACGGATAAGAAACTTTGGAACGCTGTCCACACTAAACCATTGAAGTTGACAAAAAAAGTTTTTTTGTTACAAAAAATAAATAAATAACAAGATATTGACTTATTTTATAGGCATTTACTATGTGGTACTAGACAGAGGTTTAAGTAAACAACCATAATACTGTGTAGATGGAAATTTTCAGTCCTCCAGAGCTAATTAAACTAAATACCAAATTCAGCACATTTTTGGCTTGCTTTAGACCAAATTAGAGGTGGACACATTTTGATTTGTTCGTTTTGTTTGAATGGTGTTTAACGAAGCGTAATGTTATTTCCTATACTGGCTTAGGCACAAGACGGATATCAAATCGTGAATCTGTCCCCTCTTAGACCCTTCTCTTCAACTATCTTAACAGTGTGGGCGTCAAGATCCATTCATGGATCTCTTGTTATTGTAGTGGAGGGAAATTTTGACTTCTTCCACTGGAAATCGAACACCAAAGACCAACGCTCTTGTCCTTTGCTCTCTCTATATATAAAGCTAGTCATAGGCTGGTTAGGCGAATATATCCACCTTCACAGTATTTCCTTATTTTTGGATAAGACTTTCTTAGATTGAACAGATTCTTGTTCAGAAAATTTGCAGGTTGAAACCCACGACCCTTAGAGTTATATCCACCTCATGTAATTACATCATAGAAAACGATGTTTTTACGTTTTGTTCTAGGGAAAGCGTCCGGAATACGAGACTGTGAACAAACTACCCTACCTGGACATGGTCATGATGGAAGGTCTAAGGATCAATCCTCCTGTAGGAAGGTAGGAGTTGATTACTAAAACAATTAGGGGGTGATCAAGGACAATGATTTACTAGGTTTACTACTAAGCCTTCCTTGTGAAATTTATTGATCATGTGCGTAGTTTGCATTGTAAAATATAGTGCGTGAATAAATATCGTTGAGTTTATTTTGTTACCATCCTTGAATTTATCAGGTATTTTATTTGTGTTGGCAGGAATCAATCATTATGGAAGTGTTCAGTTAATTATTATTTGATGTATTTATTCAATGATTTGTTTTTATCGGGCTATTGTAAAAATAGTAAAAAAAATTGAGACTATTACCCATTTTTGGCTAAATCCGCGGATCTACAGCAAAACAAAACATTTCTGAAAGCCTTAATTTTTTATTAAACTGTTTTTATTTAACACTCTTATCGAATTAAAATCTATCAGCTCGCAACAACAACAACACATGTTAAAACTGCTGACCGCTGCACACATCATTTACACATGTTACTTAACGCATTTCCAAAAAGAAACTTTGTTTAAATGTCAAATATGGCTTAAATCCATGTTATTAATCGAGTTAGGTATTAGTTCAAGCGAGTTGTTTGTATTATTTCTTTAAAAAATCGTCGGAAACGGATAGAGTAGTTTTACTCTAATGTTAAAAGATAGGCCTTCAAAACGAGTCTGGCACCAAAACTCCAAATCACACAGATTCTCGGCAAGACTTTTGTCCCCACGCCCGAAAGGCTAGTGAAAACACCCACTGATTGGGTTCTGTATATAGCGTACATATGACCTCGATCGGAAGTTATGGGTGTTAGTGTATGAGCCACATGAAGAGAGAATTTAGAACAAAGAAATTCAACTGGTAAACAAAACAATCAGTGTACCTGTATTTAAGCAAAGGGGACTACGTCATTTGTGCACCTGCTCTGTTATAACCGTTTGATTTTAAAGAAACGTTACCTTTATTCTTATCAAATAACAATTCTATATGACCAGTTAACTAAATAAACTGCCAATCTTACATCCGCCGGTGGTTTGACACCCCATATCAAAGCCTTTAAGCTCTAGTTTTAAAATCAATTCTAGCTATTTCGATTTTGTTGTAATTAATACTTGTGTGCGGCAATTTCAATTGAATTGTACCATAAAGTCCCAAGTATGATTCATGCAGAATTGTCAAATTTGATACATTTCCTTCTAGAATGGACAGGTTGTGTAATAAGGAGACAATCGTGAATGGAATCAAAATCCCCCTTGGAATGGGCGTGGCTTTACCCATTTACCAGATTCATCATGATCCGGGTTATTGGTCTGACCCGGAAACGTTTGACCCAGAGAGGTATGGACATGCGTGTTAATTGAAACTCCTCTCACGATATGTGTTTTAAGGTGTCTCGTAACAATTTAAGATGAAAATACTTATATCTAGGATGCCTTTTTGGTTTGTAATTAATCCATATGCCTGTGTTTGTTTCATGAATCTGTGGTAAAAATTCTGTTTGTGTTTGCGCTTGACCCATATTGTTAATGGATAAAATGAATGGTTAGGAAACATTTGAATTGGCTAGTTCGAAGTTGTTCGGTATTCTGTGGCATCTCATTGGCATAAGGCTATCTACAGTTTGTATGGAAGTTATTTAAAGAATATTTAAAACTAAAAGCGTTTAGGCTGCCTTTTGTCAGTTAGGTCAGTTATTGAATACTATGTGCTAAAAACCTCTTTGCCAGATTTACCCCCGAGAAACGCCAGAAGCATCACCCTCTACAATGGATTCCGTTTGGTAGCGGTCCACGAAACTGTGTGGGAATGAGACTCGCTCAGTTTGAGCTGAAAATTTGTTTAGTGATGGTACTGCAGAATTTTCGACTTGTTCCCAATCAAAAAACGGTAAGGATTCAACACTGTTCACGCTTTAAAGATAACAAAACATTGTTTAGATAATTGATTCTAATCAGTGTTGTTGGTGTAAGAGACGTGGACTAAAATGTCCCAACTGAAGTAACAGCCTTCACTGTTGAGTTCGTTTAGTCATTACGCAGTGATATAGATAGCTATTCCTTATAGGTGAAATAACTAATGGGTTATGTGTGAATACAGACACACATACATACACACACACACACACACACACACACACACACACACACACACACACGCACACACACACACACACACGTTTAATTCAAAGAGTCCCTTAGCTGCTGTCGTGATTCAGAACAATACTATAAAACTAGAAGCCATCAGTATACATGTATAGCCATCTACTCCCAGTGGCTGTGTCGCCATCGCCTGTTGACATAGCCGTAGGTGAGTACAATAAAACCAAATAAAAACAGCAAGTACAATGAAACGAACTACAATCTATAGAGAAAGCTGATAATCCTTTCTTGTTGATACTGAATGTTCAATCACTCATAATAATTTCTGTCAAATGTTCAGAATTTCACACACACTAAAACGTGTTCACGATAGGACCACAATTAGAATTTTAACGACTATACCTAGTTATAAGGACTACCCGCCATCTTAGTGAAAACGTTTGCTGTAGTGGACATGTTGAAGAAAGAGCTCCATCTGGTGACCATCCCGGAACAAGAGGTTCGTCTTGTGACCATCTCAAGTACAGTTCCAACTGATTGACCTCTCTGGTAAAGAACCCACCTGATCTAAGCCAACGGGTTTCATCTTGTAGCTATTCCTGGAAGTTGCTCCATGGGGTGGCTGTCTAGGAACAAAATAGCTCTCTATAGAGGACAGAAATCCGGTTGGTAACAATATATAGGGGAGCTATCTCCCTATGATGACCATGTCGGGGTTAACACCGGCCAAATTTAGCAGCGGTTTGACTTAGAATATTTAAAATTTAGAACTATTCATACATTCTATTTTAATCCACACTTTCACTTATGCGAAACACAGACATAATTGAAACATTAGTGCGAAGCACTTCGAAACTGCAGGTATTAAAACATTCAAGACATGTGTCGTATTCCTGGTTCATTATCTCCAGTATAAATTAATTAACCAGTTCTTCTTTTGCTTTACTGCTATTTTAATATAATTTCAGAAACCGTTGAAGTTTGGCCCTATTGCTTTCCTGTCCAGAACAAAAGACGGTATCTGGTTGACAATGGAGAAGAGGTCAAAATAAAACAATAGTTTGGGATCCAATATTTTGTTTTAAATCTTTAATGAAGATTAACGTAGAAAGACAATTAAAATCAAATCACTAATCTCTCTGAAGAACGTGTGTTATACTTAAGAGTTATCTCTAACCTCTTGTTAGTTATCTCTGATTGCTAATTATATATGGGGGAAAAGGGCGTTATATTTAAATATTGTCTCTAATACCATATCTGTCTTGTAATCTTGCAAATGTGAAATATATTTAATTGATATGAAAAGCAAATTGTTGGCTACCTTATGTATGGAAACATAGCCCAGACGCTCAGTTCACTCATCTCTTTCCATTGTGAACAGAAGAAATCGTCTCGAAGTCTACTAAATCTTTCTTAATTTTCCTTTATCTCAAACCCATTGTTTGTAACAATGTATAGACTTCTTCCAGCAGGCATACGTGTTTGTATGAATTTTTGTATTTCAATCATTCGTTCTATGGACCTACGGTCACCTATACTGAATAAACCTATTGTTATTATACATATACATTAATATGATTGTGAAAATAAATCTAGATTTTTTTTAATTTAACGTCCCTGTGTTCTTGCTTGAAAAATTGCTGGATTCATTCTGTCATGAGTCTCTGAGGCTTGGTCTCTAGAGTCTTGGGCAGGTAACTCAAATATCCCGGGTTCGAATCTCGGTGGAGGCGAGAAAACTTTTCTCTCTTCATTTATGCAATGTATATATATGTACGCCGATGGTAGTATAGTAAAATGTATATCTGCAAATAAGTCCCAAAACGAAACACTTCATTTTGGAATTAGTCAAGTACATCACATTAAAATGATAACTCTTATAATGATGTAATTTTTTGTTGATTGTGTTGCCAGTTTAGTTTCATACATTATACTCCTAGGTCAATGTGACGTATTTTAAAGATGACAATTCAGCACATTGCGTGTGACATGATCAATTATATTTCAGTACCAAATACTAGATAAACACAATATTTTCTTTTAAACATTTTATTTTAACTCTTTTTAATAGGTATATTTATTATTTTGACATATTTGTTTAATGTAAATAACATTAATAGATTTTTCGCATCGTTTTTTGGATTTTGTGAATAAAAAATGAGTCCATGTAATACGCTGTATTGTAATTAAAGTAATTGAATCAACAAGCTCAAATTTGCCAGTACGCAAGTATAGATAATACAGTTAACGGTCAGGAGGTTAAGGTTAGAACACTATTTGTACTACATGTTTATGATAAGAACTATAGAGGACTAATGTTTCAATGTAACTGCAGGTGTAATTAACAACCAGTAGTGGAATAAGAAACAATTTTGCACCTGATGACGCCACAGGTACATGAATCAAAACATTGTTTTCTGCCTCACAACAAGAAGTTGTTGTTCTCGAATTAAAAGGTTGTCTCATGTCTCTTCAGCCCAATTGTGTTTTATGTCATCGTAAGAATCTAGTAAACTTTTGTAGTGAGTCTATAGTCCAGCGAAATACAATGGAGAAAGTCAATAAGCTAGATGATATGTAATCAGTCGACAACTGGCCGTATTATCAAGAGATACCTTCGTCAACATTACTGAAAGGAGCGATCGGCCATGACAGATGTATGAATAAACATCAAACTCGTACAAAGTGTTCATCAGAAGCCTATTTTTATATTTCCAAGGATGACCTATGGTAGCAAGTACCATTAACAGGCTCCAACAGCACAAACATAGATATCACAGTTAGGTTACAATAAATACATAAATAAATACATAATTAAACATAACAAAATAAATAAGTAAGAACATTAGTAATGAGCATTAGACGATGGCCGTTAATATCACAAATAATTAAGATTAGTGAAATACTATGTTTTTGATGCTATTTTAAAAATAAAATGACACCACTGCATCTGTCTAAGGACGGGGTTTTTAAATACATTGTGTTAAAGCTGTTCATTGAACGAACCAATGGCGAATACTTAAACACATTTATTTGACTGCGAGGTGGCCTGAATACAGAACGGTCTCTTAGCCTGTTAGAAGCGTTGTATCCACTTATAACAACTTTATGCAAAAAGCATAAATCTAGGAAATTTCTTCTAGTAGCAAGACAGAGTAAATATAAGTCATTGCAGAGCTTTGGATAATTTTCACTACTGTACAAATAATTAAATTTAAAACATAGAAACTTAACAAACTTTTTTGTACACGTTCCAATTTTTCTATGTTTTTTTGCTGACATGGGTTCCAAATAACTGAACCGTACTCAAAGTGGCTGCACACGTGCGTTTTAAATCAAAATGTTAATGTTTCAACATGATTGAAACTTTTCCCGCTCCTTTTTATAAAGCCTAGACTTTTAAAAGCCTTACTAACAACATAATTTACATGTGCATTGAAACTAAAATTTAAAGATATCAGGAGGCTAAGGTCTTCCACAGAGTTTTCGCTCAATGAGTGCATCGTGTATTTCACAAGGTAGGTTATTTTGTTTATTTTATTAGTGAATGAAATCACGTTACATTTATCTTTGTTGAGATCGAGTTTCCAAGTCTCACACCATTTAGATAGAGAACGTAAGTCGCATTCAAGACGTATACAGTCTTCTTCATAATCAAAAGTGCGGTACAGTTTCGCATCGTCTGCAAAAATTAGACAGTTGGAATTTGGACACGCACTTAGTAGGTCATTCACGTAAGGATATGAAGAGCAGCGGGCCTAAAATCGAACCCTGAGGCACCCCTGATGTTACTTCTACCTATGATGAGGACTTGTTATGAACAACTACTCTTTGCTGTCTATCTGGAAGACAGCTTTGAAACCAAGTTATTAGTTTACCATATATGTCACAAATACGTAACTTGAGCAGAAGTAAGGGATGGTAACACAATCGAACGCCTTGCTAAAGTCTGTATATACAGCGTCAACTTGGATTCTGTAGTTAAAACATTCTGTCGGAAAGTTAGTATATGTCACTAGATTTGTTTGTGTACTGAGGTGTTTTACCAAGTCATGTTGTTTATCGCTTATACTAAGTTTCACATGCTGAGACAGCTGGGAATGAATAAGTTTTTCAAAAATCTTTCTGAGTACCGGTAACAAAGATACCGGTCTATAGTTAGTAACAGAACAAGAAACCCCTCCTTTGAATATAGGTATAACATTTACTTTCTTAAAAGCTGACAGATAAACTCCAGATTGTAAAGATCTGTTAAAATATAATGTATGGGTATACACAGTTCAGTCACACACTGATTAAGAAAAATGCCAGACACATTATCGGGCCCTATTACCTTATTGACATCTATTGCTTTTAGTTCAACAAACTGGTTATTTAATGATAGATTGATGTCTGACAAAATGTCGTTGGTAAAATCGGCGGTGGGAGGAAATGCCGTCACCGTAGTGTCTTCCATTAAGACTGATTTTTAAAAAACCGTTAAACAAAACTGCTGCACATGATCTGCAGCGGTGTCTGGGTTTACATGTCCCATTGTAGCGAACATTAACAGGGGTTGAGCTTGATTTACATTTTGAATATACCCCCAAAAACGTTTTGGATTGTTACTAATGCCATGCATGCTCAAGGCCGTTTATATATTATTCATATTTCGTTTTGTTTGCTTTTTGGAATGACCTTCTTGCGTCTGAAAAGGATTCGTAGCTTGTATCGTTGCTTTTATAGCGTCGGTGCAAAGACTCCTTTTCTCGTAGCAAGCACAACGTCGAACCAGGCGGGGAATTTTCTTTTCCCCGTGTTCACCTTAGGGACACAGTCATGTATAACCACAAACACAATGCCATAAAACAGATCAACACATTCATCGATATCTGCACAAGTATGTAAAGTACGCCATGGATAGAATGCAAGTAAGGTCCGTTCATGGTCAAAGTCCGCTTTTCTGAAGTTTTAAACAACTCGGTCTGAAGTTCACAGTAAACTCACAGGACAAAGCCTCCTGAATAGAATTCACAGCCC
The DNA here is from genome assembly GCA_031763545.1 of Mopalia muscosa. NCBI lineage: Eukaryota > Metazoa > Mollusca > Polyplacophora > Chitonida > Mopaliidae > Mopalia > Mopalia muscosa. Next base: position 8,496 of record JARFOD010139746.1, read on the forward strand.
TTTGGGTTACATCACACTTTTCATAGCTTGATGTACAAAGAATAGATCGAGAAAGTTATTATTACGAGTGCTTGAGGTGTTGAGCTGAAACAAGCTGTGCTAATGTAAGAAGGAGTTTATGAATGTTTCAGATCTACTCGTTCTGAGTGATCTGGGTTTACAAATCCAAAATCATTTTGTGTCCAAAAAAGGTTAAAATCCCCAGCAATAAACACCGTATCAGTAAAACCCAGTTTAAAGATCTTGCGAATTCAGATATAGTTGAATCAGGTAAATCCCCAGGAAAATATATACTTGAAGTAAAACATCGAGAATGGGGAAAAGAAACTTTCACCCAGATAACCTCAGCATTTGTCTCAAATTCTGTACATCGCCTTTCTGGGAACTTTTTGTTTACCGCAATAAGCACCCTCTCTGTCTTTTTTATAAGACGGACAATTCTTCCGATCCCAACAAAAAACAGAGTATTGTTCCTGGTCAAATACCTCGGGACCGTAAATGTATCATTCAACCATGTTTCGGTGAGTAAGATTAAGTCATAAACATGGTCACTAAAATACAAATTCAATTCGTGTAGCTTCACCGTAAGCCTTGGCTATTTTGGTAGAATATGTTCAAAGTGTTGCCTGTGCTATTGTCGTCACTAGCTATTGTGATCTGGGCACATCTCCTCGCTACCAGCATATGCACACTATACCACATACTTAACTAAGCAGAGGAAATTTCATGTCTCACAGAGGTGAGCATACAGACGACGAATTCGTTCTTAACAGGAGTAATTTCCCTGGTAATGCTATTTAATATAGATTTGGCAATCAAAGCATTCGACAAAATTGGCCAAAATATGCTTTAACGGAAATTTGAACATCATGGTAATCAGCATTATGCCTAACACATGGTTAAAACCATTACTAACATGGCTGACAACACTGTCTTGTTCATAATGATTGCAAAAAAATGTTAATACTGTTGTCCCTCAGGGATCTATTCTTAATCCGCTTTTATTTTTCATTTACATAAATGATACTGTATGCAGCAAAACAAAAGGAATCCAAAGTAAGGCCCATTACTTTGGATTAATATATAATTAGTTGTTCAGCAATAAACATCGATAAACCCAAATTTATATAAAACCTAATAGGAAAAAATTTCCAGTATACACCATCAATAAAGATTTATGAAGATCAAATAGAAAATGGAAATAATATTAAATTCTGTGGTGTTACTCTAAATAACAAATTACAAACTCCTACCCATTACATCAATAAAATCATATCTTGTTACCCATCTCGCTTTCAAAATTAGTTTACATCCCATAATGTATCCCCACCTTTCTTCAACAGTATATAGTTCACCAATACCCAACTTGAGCAGTCTCTCTTAACCTATTCCTATGACAAATCTTAGCCTATTGACTTGCAAATAAATCGGTGTTCTGAAAATCGACCAGGGGGTTCAGTAAGGCCTTAACATTCGTTTTTTGCCGCACAATTGGCAGTGACTATTGCGCGAGTTAGAAGTGCACTACCAATCAAACAAAACGTACGAATCTGGCTAGCCATGATTAGTTTGGTATCTAGTCCAAGGGACAAACTGGTATAATATTACAAAATGTCCAATAGTTTAAAATAGATTTGAAGGGTTCAGTGCATTCAAATACAGCCAGAATAGTCAACAATTGCTAATAAATCAATAAATCAAATACATATCAGTTATATCTAAATGTTAATATGACCTTGTTAAATTTCTAGTGAAGAATGGTACAAGGGATTACGGTATTTCTCTAATGTATTAAATTGTGAATATCAGAGCAATCAGCGCAAGATGATAATTCCAGTTTAATGTAAAGCAGCCATACTTCTTTGCATTCCTTTTGAAGACGAAGCTGCCCTCAGAAACTCCTTGATCTTTCTAAATATCCTTACGCTTTGCCATATAGTTGCGAAAACTTTCTCGTGCAAGCAAACGCCGTTTGTCCCAATTTCATGCAAGTACTGGAGTGTATGTCGTCATTGAACTTGACCCATTAACAGCAATAAATAATCCCGTATCCCCGTATGTAGGCCTACTCATGTATGTATTATTACGGCAAGCGAGGACCGAAGTCGTACTTGTCAGTAATCTAGAGTTCATATGTAATATGTTTCAAGGCATGTTAGTTATACCTGTTTATAGGCAATAACCCGTATACCCCGTATGACTCTGTTACAACACCTAGATCTGCATTTGATATACAGCGAGACGTCAAGCGGAGGACATATATACGTTGCTAACAACTGACAAAGCAGGCACTTGGTTGAGCTTTGCATTTTGCCTTTATATCGTTAAAGGAACGTTTCACAGTAATTGTGAGAGACATTTTTAAAACGTATTATTCCACTGCAGTGTGAGCGGATTAAATCAAGATGGATGTTTTCGGCCTGTTTAGTATACCTATGTGGCTGATCATTATACTGGCTTTGGTCGTACTGTACTGCATGTAAGTATTTACTGACGAACTGACGGTAAATGTCTTTATATGCATGTGGATCGAGGAAACTGTATCCTTATAGAAGCACTTCATCTCCTTTCCGTTAAATCATATATGTGTAACAGTTATCAGTATTGTTTGTTTAGTTTTCAGTATCTGTGAGGTAGGGAGTATGCTTTTCATGTCTCACTCAAGTTTATTAATAAATTGACAAGTGAACAAAAGTGGGCCAGGCTGCATCGACATTATGATATTCAATGCATAAACTCGACGTTACAGTAATTAAAAAATTGGCATTTATCAAGGGATTTCAGAACGTGAAAGGTTTTTAACGTATTGTATAGTCTGCCTATGTCGCTAAATTAATTTATTATTATTATTATCGACATTTTTATCCTTTACTTCAGCTACGCCAGCAGACATTTTGGTGTTTTCACTGAAATGGGAGTTACAGGCCCAAAACCATGGCCCATTATTGGGAACGTCAACTTCAACAAGGTATGTTGTTCTTATTTTAAACAACATTTAAAACCGTCGCCTTTTAACCTCCATAGTATACATAGAGTCAGAAGTCTAGTTAATAGACTTCCGATAGAGTATAGTCGACAAGGTCAACAACTAGGACCATGTTTTGTTGTGAGTGTACAAAGCATGTGTCGTCAGTGACCCGAGACCACGGCGGGTCGTTTATACAAACTGTCAGTCAAAGCAATTTATATTAATAGGACAGAGGCCATAACTCCAGTACCAGACTCAGCTTTACATTGGAATATAAACTTAAATAAAGAATTTTGCTGGCAAAATACACACATAATTTTTACTTTATGATTTACCCAATATACTGCCTCTTCTGCAACACTTACAGCCTTCAAGAATGTTATTAAAAAAATATTGTTGAAACGATAAAATTTGTTTTTCTTTTTATTTATTTCGTGTTCCATGTTAAAATTGTAATTGCCTAGGTTAAAATATAACCAATATAAATAATTAGACCTTATACACTAACCCTTCTCTTGCTGCCACGTCAATACCAAACTAATATTGTTTATTTGTGGCATATGTGTTTACTTTAACTGTCACACTGGTGAATAAAATAAAGCGATGTAATAAAATGTAATCGCCTTGTTTTTATATTCTTGTGGATATTAACGTTACCAATTATTTGAAACATACGGGTTTTGGTATTCATCTGCTGCTTGCATAAATATTAAAATAGCTTAAACAGGGGCAGATAAAGAAATCTGAAAAGGGGTGGGGCAGCTTTCACAGTCAAATCAAGCGAGGGTCCATGGATACTGGATAGTTTAGGGCCCGATTTCAACTTTGTATCATAAGGCATTTCAGCCATTTAAGTTGTAACGAAATGCCTTTACCTAACAAAAATACGATCTGCTGAAGATTCAATCCCAAGTAATTGTTGTAACTCTGGGGTTATTTATTCAAAGCTCTTGTTTTGATTGGAATTTACAATAACATTTTGGCAATGTAAAATCTGACACTGGAAATCAAAGATTTGTTTAATTAACATAAATATACATATAAATACAAGAATTGATACTCCATAAATATCGAAAACTAACGACCAAAAAAAAAAAAAAAATCAAGCATAAACAAAAACAAAGGACTGGACATTTCCTGAGCTAAATAAGGTTTATAGCACAGATTCCCCATAGCATTATAAACTCAGTCAAAAAAGAAACTTCACACTCGTTTGGATGACGATAAGTTGAACATAAACAAAAATTGGCGTTAAATAATGATTAAATTCCATTTTTTACCTATTAAGGACGGTGTACTATAAACATCATGTTCATAATGTAACCAGTTCCACCTGATTTGCTACGGAAATGTAAGAGAATAACAATGGTAAGTTACAACTTGATGAAAGCATGTCAATAGCGCGTATGACCTCTATGAGCGTTCACAACTGTGGCGCAACGTCTCCTCATGGATTGAATGATGCGTCTGAACACAGCTTGGGGGATGCGTCGCCATCATTGAGCCAGCATGGCACCAACTTTCTGCAAATTTTGTGGAGGGTTCGTTACTTGACGGAATCTTCTGCCCAACACATCTCGTACATGTTCTATGGGAGACCTCGAGGGCCAATCCATGACATTGATGCCAACATTCCTAAGAAATTTCCGCCTTAAATTGGCCGTATGAGGTCTGGCATTATCGTGTTGGAATGTCAGACCTGGGCCATGAGCTGCCATGAATGGCAAA